>JAOXJP010235136.1:0-10052 GCA_025762735.1 Platanus orientalis
CTTTTGAGGTATTCTTCTTAATCTTCCTTGATTAAATCCTAGGATTTTATATGGTGATCATGGGAGAAATAATGTTTATGATCTGTATTTTTATGAAAATTAATCAAAAATCAAAGTTTTTCAAAGAATTAAAACAACACTTAACTCCTGATACTAATCTATTTTCCTGAGATAAAAGGTAAATTGTTTAGTTGCAGTTGGGGAAGGTTTTAGGTACTCCAAATACCTTCCTTTTTAGGGTAGCTTCTTTTATTCATACATGTTTTAAATTATGTTAAAGTTCATGCTTTGTTAAATGTAAAGTTATTAGTCTAAACCACCCCCGTGGTGTGATCATTGTAGTTACACTTGAGACATAGTCTCAAGCTGCCTACATACCCGATCTTGTGGTTTGGGTGCTGCTAGGGTTTTGTCGGGATCAAACTGCATGTAGTTCTAGGGGTTTGTTGTGTGTGCCAATCTTGGTAGTCAAGTACGTTTGATTGTGAGAGTGATTCATGGTAGATTCATTTTAAATTTATTTGTATACTTACAGAGTACTTCGCGTTGCTGCAAAATGCAAACAAGTTAGCGAAATGGGGGTTAGGACTATGTTGTATCAATGTGCATGATTTTAAGAACCTAATTGGGCTAAGGCCAAGTCTCAGGGTCTTTGGGTTGTGAACCACTGTGACATGACCCTAAGGTAAGGTGAAGACCATAAAAGGTTGAGACAAGTTAAAAGGCAGTGATTGGGTAGGTTGACTTGACCTAATCGCATTAATGTAGTAGCCATGACTCAGGCATTGTCTTCCAAGTAAAGTTCGGGTATCAGATACACTTGGAAATCACAAGCGTATAGTCAACCTTACTATGATTATCAGGGAAGCTAAAAGAGGCATTTGGAATGAAGAGATTCCTAGATTATGTCTATGAAATGAAATGGTTTGAAGCTGAGTTTCATTTGTCTTTCATAGGCCTAACGCCTGAAATTCATCTTGACGCCTAAAATTCCTCTCAACACCTAAATAAAAATTCAGGTGTTAGAATGAAAATAGGGCCCACAGAGGTGCCTAAGCACATGGATGAATTCCAAGATGTCATTTACCTATGTATAGGCTTTAGAAAATGTCAGGGTTCATTGGGGTGGGTCCCATATCCCAACGCCTGAATTTCTCTAATGCCTACTTTTTCTGTCAATGCCTGAATTTTAACAGATTAAAATTCAGGCATTGGGCTTGGATAGTCTGCACTCTATAAGACATATTTCTCTCCACAAAATTCTAATTTGAGCATGGTTGGTCAATTTGGAAAGCTGAGAGAGATCTTTTCAACCATATATGATAAGCCTATATTTATCTAACGCCTACTTTTGAAACTGATGCCTACATTTTTTGTCAACACTTGAATTTTAACAAATTAAAAATTAGGCGTTGGGTTTAGACAGTCTGTACTCCGGAGGGCATATTTCTCTCCATAAAATTCTAATTTGAGTGTGGTCAGTCAATTTGGAAAGATGAGAGAGAGATATTCCAACCATATATAATAAGCCTATGTTTTTTATGATGACTACTTTTGAAATTGACGCATACATTTTCTGGCAATGCCTAAATTTTAACAGATTAAAAATCAAGCGTTGGGTTTGGATAGTCAGAACTCCGAAGGGCATATCTCTCTCTATAAAATTCTAATTTGAGCGTGGTCAATAAATTTGGAAAGCTGAGAGAGAGATCTTTCCAACCATCTATAATAAGCCTATGTTTGTTCTAACTCCTACTTTTCCAATGCCTAATTTTCCAATGCCTGATTTTTAATTCCCTTAAAAATTAGGTGTTAGGCCTGGACCTAAAATCTAGCAGCCTTGCTTTGGCCATTTGAACCCCTTAGGGGTATTGGAAAATTCTAAAATTGTGTAAGCTAGAAGGCAGCATATATATAGACATCATATAAAAAATTAGACTTCATATCATGCATACAAAACTCAAACAAAAATCCCCAAATATTTAGCTCGTTTATGTCTCAAAAGACCCAGATTTTGGGGTCTGTTTGGGAGGCCATCTCGAGGCCTTTCACAGCTCTTAAAATCATGAAATTAAATACAGTAGCTAGCATGTATGTCTAGTCTAATATATTCAAATTTGGGCTTAATAAACCCTCTACAAAATTCACAATAAAATCAGCAATAAAACATGTTCAAAATAGGAGCAAAAGAGGCTATTGAGCCTTTACTATGTAACCCGAATTGGAGCAGAGCTTAGACATGAATTGGATATCATAACATCATACTAAATTGATATAAAATCACAGGGGGGAGTAGCTAGATCAAAGTTGAGGCTTACCTTGGGCCCAAAGTGGCCTAAGGTTTGTAAGTCCTCCATTTTTCTTCTTTTTCTTCCTCTTCTTGCTTTAGAATTTTTTAGGGTTCTTGTTGTCAACCCTATTGAGCATGAATTTGCGGGTATTTATAGCCTCCAAAGGGTTGAGCCAAGGGCCAAGATTGATCCATGGACTTATTGAGGTGGAGGGCTAGGATTAAGTAAGAGGGTATTGAGGTGGTAGGGGGTTTTGAAGTGGAAGGGAGGTTTTGTGTTAACCTCACTTGGATTGGTGACATGGCACCAATAGGAAACAAGTGTAGTGCCATGTCACCCACATGGGCTCTTGTGATTGGTTGGGTGGTTGTAGCCCATGGTTTATCAAAGGGTGGTTTGAGGGGGGTGGTATTGTGTTAACTCACTTAAATTGATGACATGGCACCAATAGAAAACATGTGTGGTGCCATGTCACCCATATGGACTCTTGTGATTGGTTGGATGGTTGTAGCCCATGGTTTAGAAAAAGGGTGGTTGGAGGGGGGCATCATGGGGATTCTTAACCAAGGGTGAGGGCATTTGAGTCTTTTGTAAGTGTGAATGCATTTAATGAGGGTTAAGCTAAAATCCAAAAAGAATGAGCTCATTAACCCTAAAATACATTGGGCTTTCTCCATTACCTATCTAGCTTGCTTTATGGGTTCTTGTGCTCAGAAATATGTGAACTAAGTGTCTATTTTTGAAGTCCCAAACATTCCGGTCATAATGGATCAGTTGGAACTAAATTGCAATAAGGGCAAGGGGGTAAAATTAGGGGTTTACTGGCCATATAAATGATCTCAAAAAATATTAGAGGGGTAAAATGGTAAAGTTAATCCTAGATCTCCATATGAGAGGTGGCCCTTGGTCCAAGTGAGCTATAGCCTTTAACTATGCTGAACTACAATACTCGGGTAGAAAACTAGGTCAAAACCTTTTTTTGGGTAGTTGGAGAACTTTGGACTGGAGATGGTGTTGGTTTTTGTATAGATCTCTATCATGTACCATATTTGGGTGATTTGAAGCTTGGGGGGTCCCAAGGCTATAGGAGTTGACAGATTGAATATCGAATTCCCGAGCAGTTATAAAGAGATTTTTGAAGCGGGGTCACTTGGAGAGATTGAGTTTCAGTAGCTACCTAAAGGCTGGTAGAATTGACTTGTCAGACATTCTCTGAATCAGGAGTTCATGAAATGATCTTTTGAGGATAGGGGTGCAGCTGAGAAAATGGGCCTGACCTTGATGCATTCCGAGTCTAGGAGAACTTTCAAGGGCATTCTGTGTGACAAATACAAATAAAAAGTGTTTTTCCTTGGCTTGGGCAGAAATGATGGCTTAGGCCACATGATTTTATAATTCATTGTGGATTTGATAGCTTGGAGGCTATGAATTTATAGTGGGATGGCCATTGACTAATTAGATTTATGTTTTCAGATGAACTTCCAGGAGTCGATCGAGCACCTAATTTTTAGACCTAATTTGTTACACTTTTCAGAGTATTTGAGGGAATCTAAGTAGATAAGTTCCTCGAAAGCTCGCATTCCTTATACATTTTTTTTGAAGGCCTTGCGATTCTGGAGAGATGGACACCAACTGATCCTGATTTGGAGGTCTAGAGAACATTTTGGCTCCATATGAGCAAAATATAGCTAAACAACTTTTCGACTCCTTGGAGAAGATTTGAAATTTCATAGAGGTTCGAGATTTTGAAATTCTCTTCTTAGACTCAAAGATTTGAAGCTAGGGTTGAGGCCGAGATACACCGATCGACCTTTCTAGATTTGGAGATCGGATGAATCTTTGAGAGCTTTTGCCAGAGTTATTTCTTGGTCAGGGTCATCATAAGTTGAGAAATTGGCCGTTGCCGTTCTCAAGTAAAATCTATTTTGTGATGAGTTCCTTAGAATAGGGAGAAGTAGGGATGCACAGGTCCTAAAATTACACCATTCAGATATTGAGAGAAGCTTTGGGGATCCTTTGAGGGTCCTAGGGTAAATTCCTTAAAGTGAAAAAGGAAAAAAGGGTAAAATGGTAATTTTTTGCCTGCGGGTCAAAAAATGTGAAAATGAGGATTCTTTGCTTGTGATGCTTCATGACAAGAAGACTTATATAGGTGAGAGAAATTTAGTGATTTGAGTGGTAGATAGTGAGTTCTGGGCTTTTGAAGGTAAAATGCAAAATTGTAATTTTTCCACCTATGGTGCTTTGCTGAGGGAGGACTTGTAGAGGCGAAAAAAGTTACAGATAACACGGATGGAGCTCCTAAATATAGACCCTCAAAATCCTATTGATGCTTTGTGGAAGATTAGGGTTTTACCTAAAATGGTGTATTTAGACTGTAATAAAGTGCTTTGACTGATTCATTCGTGACTAAAATATCCAAAGAGACTTCTTAAGGAATGCCTAATCTCCTAGAGTTTAGGTTTGCTCTTCCTAAACCAAGGGTGTTTAAGGTCTTGATGCCTAAATGCTGTTATGCTGTCCTCATGCCATCAAATGACCCGAGTCAAAATTTGGGTGCTGATAGATGCATTCCTAGATTCAATAATAATATTAGCATTTATATAAGGAATATCAAATTTATGAATAAGAAATCAATATGCACTACTATTATGAGCATAACCAATAAATTTGAAATGAATTGTTTTAGGTCATATCTCAGTCATTTTAAGGATATGGACCATCATTTTTGCTAAGCACCCCTACTCTTTTAAAAATTTATAAGGAGTTCGACCTTTCCATAGTTTGTAAGGTGTCTTGTTTGTTTTCTTATGGGACATCTTATTGAGAATGTAATGTGCAAGAATAGTTTGCTTATCCCCCCACAAATTCTGGGATAAACCAGAACTAATCAACATAGCATTCATCATTTCTTTTAAGGTTCTCTTTTTTCCTTTCAACAACTCCATTTTGCTAAGGTGAATAAGGTGCGATAGTTTGGTGAATAATACCATGTTGTGCACAGAACTCACCAAATGGTGATTCATATTCACCACCTCTATCACTTCTTATAACCTTAATTTTTTTATTAAATTTATTTTCAACCTCATTTTTATAATGTACAAACATTTATAAGACCTCATCCTTACTATTTAACAAATATAGATAACAGTATCTTGTGCAATCATCTATAAAAGTAATAAAATACTTTTTATCACTTCTAATTTGAACGAATTTTAAATCATAGATATTACTGTGAATTAATTCTAGAGGTTCAGTACTTTTTTCACTAGTACTAAAATGTGATCTAATTAATTTTTCTTATACACAAATTTCACGTTTATAATCTAAATCAATATGAAATTTAGGTAGAAGTTCTAAATTAACTAATCTACGCATAGTATTAAAATTTACGTATCCTAGTCTACCATGCTAAACATCGGACAATTCAAGTATATAAACAGAAGAAAAAACTTTATTAATGTTGAGAATTACAGTCATTACATTTAATTTAAAGAGTCCATTGCTCATATATCCATTCCCCACATACATCCTACTTTTTGTGATAATAAATTTGTCTGACACGAAGACTAACTTGAATCATGTTTTACTCAACAGTGAACTAGATACAAGATTCTTGCGAATGTTTGTCACATGTAGCACATCATTTAGAGTAACCTTCTTTCCTAAAGTCATCTTCAGCACTACCTTTCCTTGTCCTTCTATTTTTGAAGTCGTAGAGTTCTATATAAAAAGTTGTTCTCCGTTATCCACTGGTTGATAAGTTGATAACATTTTTCTTTCTAAATAAACATGACGAATAGTCCTAGTATCCAACCACCATTCTCTGGTATTCCTTACCAGATTAACTTTAGAAACTGTATAGAAGGTTTAAATAAGAGACGTCTTTAGAAAGACGATTCACTTCAGTTATATAGGTTTGGACGGCTTTCTTACTGAAATTTTCTTGATGGTTGCACTTGCGACAATCTTTAGCATGATGCCCAGAGTTATCGCACATAAAGCATATTCCTTTAAACTTCTTAGATATGACACTTTTAGGACCCATGAATGGTCATTGGTTGTACTGCTTCATTTTCTTCTTGTTGAATTTTTATTCTACTACATTTGCCTTAGATTCGATAATCTGATTCCGTAGCTTTTTTTCCAAATCGTGGTTATCTTCTTCAATCCTTAATCTTATAATTAAGTCTTTAAGGTGCATTTCCTTACACTTGTGCTTCAAATAGTTTATGAAATCTTTCTAAGATGGCGGTAATGTTTCAATTATTGTTGCCACCTAGAAAGAATCACATATAGACAATCCATTTTCGGCATGAATTTCATGCAAAATTAGTTGAAGGTCTTGCACTTGACTTATAACAGACTTCGAGTCCACCATCTTATATTCAAGAAATCTTCCCATAATGTATTTTTTCATTCCGACATCTTCCACTTTGTATTTCTTATCCAAGGAGTCTCATAACTCCTTTGCAAACTTAATTGGACTATACACATTGTATAATGTGTTTTCCAATCCACTCAAGATGTAGATCTTACAGAGAAAGTCAGCATGTTTCCATGCGTCTACTGCAACCACAACCTACCTGTCAAATTCATTCTCTTTAAGAGCGGGTATATCTTCATAGAGAAACTTGCCAAATTCAATGTTGTGAGGTAAAATAGCATCTTCTGTTGCTACCTTTTAAAGTCGGTACCGTTGAATTTCTCAGGTTTTTCTCCATGACTACTCGGAATGGGAGTAATGACTAGTGCCACAAAGGGGGTACAACTGTATTTGTATTATTAGTTGTCATTTTTGTTATATAAATATAAACAAAAGCTTAACTAATATGAAGGAGGAAAAGATATACAAAGAATGCATAAAGAATAATGAAATAAAGGAATCTGCCTTAAGATTGTTATCTTAGTATTGTTATTTTAGTATTCTATATATGTGCAGACTCTATAAAATATGAAAATACTTGAATCAAATAATGAAACTGCTTACTTGACTCGGATGATTAAAATTTCACTTATGTGGCTCAAGGCTAGTGTTTAACACTATGTCTTTAATTCAGATTCGTCCCTTGCACTGGTGCTTACTGTCAATTTGAACGTCTGCCTCCCAAGATACAATGATCTTCCACACATAGAAGCAGCACTACAATCTATGTGTTTGGCGAACCAATTTGTGTTGTACCTCTCTCTTACACTAACACTGACACAAATGCACTATGACACTAATTGCTTAACCGAAAAAATTGAATGAATGAAATGATGGAAGGACCCCTTATTTATAGATTTTTCATGTATATTCGGAATAGGTATAGGGACACAACCTTTGATTTCGAACAGTCACAAATTACCAATAGTTGTAATCTAGTAGCCATCTACACATCCGTATGGAACAGACATGTGTGAAAGGGAATGATTTAAGAGACACCTACATGTCCGTACGGAATGGACAATGTCTATTCGGTTCAACAATCTCTAAGGGCATAACTATAAAAATGTACGAATAGACACACCTCCACAAGGGCAAAATTGTAAAACTTGTTCAGAGAGAAGTCCCCATAGGTGTAACCGATTCTGGGAGAAACCAAAAAGAAAAATATGGGGCTCAAACTTATGTTCAACATTAGTGTATATGAACACACAATTTTTTGGGGTAGTTCATGTGGAACTATTCAAATTTCACACACCTTTACCAGTTTTACTAGTGATCAACTAGACACTTTTGGAGACAATTTCTCATTCACCCTTTGATGGTTCTGAGCATCTAACAATACGCCTTTGTTCTCCTTATTGAGGTGAACACAAACCCATGTGGACCCACTTCAAATGACAAGTGGGTCCCACTTTTATTTTGACTCAAACATAACCACCCAATCAGATTTTGCACAGAAAAATATGGGTTTTTTTCAAAACCATTTCCAACACCTGTTAGACAGGACCTTAACAGGTCATAAGGTGGCGGGAGAGGATTCGTTCCGTTTCTTAAAGAAGGGGGAAGGGTTAGGATGTTGCATTTTACCTTGTTTTGACCGCATTAAGATATAGAACTCTATTGATGTCATCACATTTTGTGCCACAAGAGTAAAACTATGCTTTTCAGGGAAAAATTAAATAAAGGATCAACCCAGTGACACTAATCTTTTGTCAACTGTGAATACTATGCACTGCACATTATGGAAGAAACCAATCAATTTTCTGGATGACATAATATGGATTCAACTGTGAATACAATGCACCATAGTTATTAAACCCGGACTCGTAACCCTGTGACCTGTACTTCAACCAATCCGGGTTTCTAATTAGATCGTTTTTATAAGTGACCCGATCAAACCCGGTGGGTTGAACTCAAGTTATTAAATTCAAACTCGAATGTCCTTACCACTAGACCATGAAATTATCATTTGCTTTACACCTATCATTAAGAGTGATACTTGAAACAAAATAAAACCTTCATTTTTGTCATCCATATTCATGCATTCTTTTTTATTTATTTACATTATATTTTTAAGAATATGTGATAAAATTAGTATATAATTTTTTTCAACTTATTTAATATTTTTTATTTTTATAAATATTTTTATTTTTTAATTGACCATCCTATGGTTTAATGGGTGATCCACCGGTTGAAGTTCGGGTTTAATAACAATGCAAATGCACTGCTTTTTGCACATAATGGAAGGAACCAAACGATTTTCTTGATGACATAATATGAATTCCTGTAGATGAGACATTGTACAAATTCCTCTCTCTCTCTCTCTCCCTCTCTCCCTCTATATATATATATATATATATATATATATACATAAAAGCAATGAACTATGAACATCCCCTACCCTTTTAAACAACCATGTCTAACTTTTTGCTAATTTTATCTATATGTCAACACAATTTAGATGAAACCAAAATAAGGGTCAGGTTCGTGTCCAAGGTCAGATCCATGATCTTCTCACATGGGTCTCATGTCTGCGAATCGTCGAGCTCCCATCCTTCTGCGAAACCTATTGAGCCCGCCCCCTGACAGGGGGCGGAGAGGAGCTGATCCAATCCTCCCGGCATGAACAAAACCCAACTGTGCAACATCTCATGTATGAGCCCACAGACAATAAGCCCAACCTTCTGTAACTCCTATTTGGCCCACAGACAACATCCAACCGTTTGCAACTTTTCTTGGGCTCAGATTATGTGCAAATAAATTTTGTGAGAACCGTGAAAACGGCAGCCAGAGGGCTGACGCATCAGCACCAAAAAGTGATTTACACTTTTTGGGGGGTGCTTATCACTTTTTGGCACTGATGTGTCTGTACCTTGGTACAGTTTTCACGATTCTCAAGAAATTCATTCTCACCTAATTTTTTCCCCTTTTCTTTGGTTCAAGACTCACGAAGGTGCAATCGTGAGCGGGCTAGGATTACGTACGAATGTTCATATTGATGTAAATGCAACCAAGGGGCTGATGCATCAGTGCCAAAAAGTTACTTACACTTTTTGGGGGGTGCTTATCACATTTCAGCGGTGACATGTCCGTCCCCTGATGCTGTTCTGATGCATCAGTACAATTTCATTCGTACCTAATCTTCTCCGATCATTAGCACATCATAATCGTACATTTATTTGTATTTCCCTATAGTAAAGTTGTTGGCATTTCAGATGATCGATTATGGAGTGAGCATCAATACCATTAATTAAGAAATAAGAGAACACCTAAGGTAGGTTCAACAAACCCTAGACATATAATGAAGGAAGGTTCAATGTAGATGAACAACT
>JAOXJP010235137.1:0-24060 GCA_025762735.1 Platanus orientalis
GTTTTCCACAATAGGCCCCACCCATTCACGAACCCTATCACATCCGAAATATAACATTTCTTAGGTTATTGCATCATAGGTCTTTATTCAAACTCATTCTGAAACCTAATTTCGACCATGTCATTGCGATTATAATGTCTGAAAAACCTAAAAACCACTATCTATTTGTAATCAATAGAGCTTGGAGGGTCAAAAAGCAAACTCGGGCATAATCACTTATATCGATGTTGTTCCAATTTTCCTTTAAAAGACGATTTTTCGTGTTTCTCCTTGCATACATGTCTGATTAAATCGCCGTTTGCAGAAACACCTCCATTGATCCAACCCACACATATTACTTAAAGATTTTGGTAAATAATTTTACCATTTTACCCTTCTTATAGTCCAATGAAGCTTTTTCCAAATTTACCAAAAATTAGATTTTCGAGGATTTACGAATGTCGAATCACAAATCCAGTTGACCAATGTGTCCACAAAGACCAAGTAGAAAAAAATAAAAAATGGATGTGGACCTATGTTTTGGAATCTTCATTTACTGCATCATTAATCCAAATCCCAAAATATTGCATCATTAATTTAAACTTTTTTTCCAAAATTACTACATAATAAATCTACCCCTCTCCCATTGGTCCATGTCACCAATCTATGCCAACAAACACAAGTCAATCTCCACCATCCACCTCAGATCTTAGATTTAATCCCAGACCCTCATTCAGCCACCTCACCTTAGCACAAAATGCTTGAACCCTAGCCACCCACTTTTTGCTAAATCTTAGCCCTACACTCAACAACCCCAAAGCTAATCCTAGCCCTCCATTCTAAGTGAATGCTAGCCACACACCTACACAAATTGGGGCTACAAATACCCCCAAATTCGTGCTCAAGGGGGTTGGCAAAGAGAAACCCTAAAAACCCTAAGAAAAAGATGAAGAAGAAGAGGATTTTGTCAAAATCAAGGCCACTTGGACCCAAGGTAAGCATAAACCTCCATGATTTACTAATCCATAAATTCATATGCTCACTTTACATGTTGTTATGCTGTCAAAATCATGCTAAACCATTGCTTCAATTCGGGTTACACAGTAGAGGCTCAACAACCTTTACTTGCTCTTATTTCTAAACATGCTTTGATGTCGATTTTTTTGTGAATTTTTTACACTTGATTGAAATCAAATTTTATTATGTCATAGTAGACATATATTCTAGTGACTACATTTAATTTCGTCATTTTAGGAGTTGTGTAAGGCCTCGAGATGGCCTCCCAAACATACCCCAAAATCTGGGTCTTTTGAGACCTAGATGAGCTACATATTTGGGGATTTTTGTTTCAATTTTGTATGCATGATATGAAACCCAATTTTGTATATGATGTTCATATATATACTGCCTGCTAGCATGCATACTTTTAGAATTTTCCAATACCCCTAAGGGGTCCAAATGGCCGAAACAAGGCTACTAGATTTTAACGTCTGATTTTTAAGGGAATTAAAAATCAGGCATTAGAAAAGTAGGCATTGGAAAATCAGGCATGAGACAAACATAGGCTTATTACATATGGTTGGAAATATCTCTCTCTTAGCTTTCCAAATTGACTGACCACACTCAAATTGGAATTTTGTGGAGAGAGATATGTCTTCTGGAGAAATTCAGGAGTTGGGATTTAGGACCCACCCTAGTGAACCTTGATATTCTCTAAAGCCTATACACAAGCAAATAACACCCTGAAATTCATCCATGTGCTTAGGCACCTCTGTGGGCCCTGTTTTCATTCCAACGCCTAAATTTTTATTTAGGCGTTGAGAAGAATTTTTGGCGTCAGGATAAATTTCAGGTGTTAAGCATGTGAAAGATAAATGAAACCCATCTTTATTCCAAGCTTAATCTCATCTTCAAACCATTTCATTCCATAAACATAATCTAGGGATCCCTTTATTGCAAATGACTCTTTCAGCTCCCCCAACAATCATAGTAAGGTTGACAATACTCTTGTGATTTCCAAGTGTATCCAATACTCGAACTTTACCTGGGAGACAATGCCTGGGTCATAGTTGCTACGTCAGTGCGATCAGGTCGAGTCAATCTATCCAATCACTACCTTTTTAACTTGTCACAATTCTTTACAGTCTTCACCTTACCTTAAGGTCATGTTATAGTGGTTTACGTTCTAAAGACCTTGAGACTTGGTCATAACCCAATTAGGTTCTTAAAACCATGCACCTTGGTACAACATAGTCCTGACTACCATTTTGCTAATTTGTTCACATTTTGCAATAGTGTGGAGTACTCTATAAGTATACAAATAATTTAAAATGAAACTACCCTAAATCGCTCTCGTAGTCAGACGTACTTGACTACCGAGATTGGCACACACAACAAACCCCTAGAACTACATGCAGTTTGATCCCGACAAAACCCTAGGAACACCTAAACCACAAGATCGGGTATGTAGGTAGCTTGAGACTATGTCTCAGGTGTAATTGCAATGATCACACCACGGGGGTGGTCTATGACCAATAACTTTACATTTAACAAGCATGGACTTTAGCATAATTCAAAACATATATGAATGAGAGAAGCCACCCTAAAAAGGCAGGTATTTGGGGTACCTAACACTTTTCCCAAATGCAACTAAACAACTTACCCTTTATCTCAAGAATGTGAACCAGTATTAGGAGTTAAAGCCCTACACCTTCGGGTCTAGACTTCTCCTCTTCCCTTAAAGAGGAGAACCGATGTCCAACTCCAACAGTTAACCCCGAGTTAGTGGCAACTCCCAGAAAAGCCTAACCCTCCTGCAAAAGGGTTAGTGACCCTTCACGTACCAAAATCACATGGTGAAGAGTGGCCTGCAAACCCCAAGAGGATGGGGGAATCCGAATCCCTCCAAAACGCCAATGTTCATTAGTGATCCACAATTAATCCTGTGAAAATTACCTGGTAGCAGCCCAACAAGGGATTTTGAGTCATTCTACCAAGCTGTAAAGACACAAAAAAATGACACAAAATAACAAATCTTGATGAAAGATTATAAATGTATACAAGAAAAAGAGTAAAATACACAATCAAATATAACTACAGTAGCTCACTTTGGCATTGATCTCTAGAAGAACATTTTCAAGTATTGATCATTGACTCTTTAAGGTGCAATGCACTGAGTTACAATTCCATTCAAGAAAGATTATTTCATTTCCATGAAAAAATGTAAAAAAGATAGTTAATATAAACTCAAGGATGGAAAAAATAACTTAAAGACAATAAGGGTTTATTGATAAGTTAATAATCATGTAATTTTTGGTTACTTTTAAAATAAAATAATGAACTTAAATTCATTGTGAGTACATGCAGTAAGTAAGAAGTTTAGGATAAGAAGTGATTACCTGCACCAAGAGTCACTGATGATCTAGCTGGATGAACTCATGTGGCCAAACAATTGGCTATGCATGGATAAAAGTTTCATCAAGAGTCTCACAGTCCCGATAGAGTTGCACGCCATTAACAAACACAGCCTTGACCTATACCTTCCAAGACTTGGGTCCAAGAATCCTATCGTTCACCACTTGATCGGGATGCCTCCCTCCCACTCGACCTCTTGCAACCACCTGGCCTCTCCCATCCCAATGTAATAATAAGCAAGTCTCATTAATGCCATTGGCAGGCTGAAACTATCATAAATATAGTTAGAGTTAGTTAGATTTAGGTTTATATTTTTATAAAAAAAATAGTATTAGATGTAAACTATTCAAATTTACCTCACAAGAAGCATGACCAGAACCCGCAGCATGTCAATGGGAGGAACTGGTCTCTGGTTCAACCTATCCATCTCAGCACCCATCTTCTCCACCACATTTGTCAAGTTCTTAAGTTGTTCCTCTAAATGTGTTTCCCTCTAACTCTTATGGCGGCCTGTATTCAAACTGAAGGGTGTAACCCCTAACTCCCATCTGTGTACTCTCCCTGGTCACTCAGAACCAAGTGCTTGGGAGGCTGCATCATCTAGCAGGGAGCTAGACCCAAACCCAACAGATGCTAGAGATGCTTCCCGCATCCTTTCTTGCAATGACAAAAAAAATTTAAAAAACCACATATGTTTAATAGTGAAATACATATCTATGCATAAATTGATAGAGTTTCAAACATTTATTACCATGGCCTATCTGGTGGCCTACAACTGATACATAGGCCCTAGACACCTGGGAGCCAATCTCGCTGACCTATAAGATAGATTTTAAGAAAAAAGACAATAGTTAATTAGTAAATTAGTAAATATATTATTAAACAATATGATGGTAGTAATTGGAAAGTCAAAACTATTATATCAAATTAAGTAGATCTACTTACTAGCTGGTCCTCTAAGCATGCATACCCCTTTTTGCCAGTTGTGTGCATCATGGTCTACTGTGCACGGATGGCTTTACTCCAACTACTGGTAACCTATGAAAAATAATAAATAAAATTTATTAAAAACAATACATCTGTATTTATAAAAAAAAATTATGATGTAAGAGAATCAAAGAGGGAAATACATCACATCATCCTTAATATACAAGATTTACTTACAAGAGCTCAAATCCAAGGTCTCCAAGCAAGAAACCTTCATTTCAACCTTTATTCCCAACTTGCTTTATAAAATAGGCATAGTTCTAACATTAGAAGAATGAAACTAGGAAGTTCTAGGAGACAAACAAGCTAATCTAGAAGGATTTCCATGGTTGGAAGTGAAACTTACCTAATTGGGGAAGAACTCCAACCTTCTTCTCCAAAACTCTCAAATCCCTTCTCCTTTTATTATAAATGAGTCTAAATGACCTACATGAACTGTAAGTAGATTTTTAAGTCATCATAAACGAGACCTCACTCATGTGGGGGTTAAATAAGAGTAAGCCACGTCATAAAAGTGGTAAAAATTATAATTTTTAGACGTTTTGACGTTTCTAAATGTTTTATGATCGATCATGGGGTTTGTGATCGATCACGGATCATGAATAGCCATAAATTTATGATCCCTTACTATTTGTGATCGATCACGGGCACTACCCGAGAGGTGTGACCCTTGTGTGTGATCGGTCATGCCTTGGGTCACAAATGCCGCATTTTCAACTTTGACACCCTACAATAAAACGGGCATAACTTTCTTTAAAAAATCCTTTTCGCAAAATGTTTGTTGGGTTGGAAAAAGGTATGCATAACTCTATGATTCCCTCGAGATTGGTGTCAGTGGGCCCGAGAAATGACCCTAAATCTGTAGGCCTATTAGCACTGACTCCTTGTGGGAGAATTATCATAATTTTTTCTAAGAGACTCGTAATTGCATAAAGTTTGATGGATTAGAAAGTAGACTCATATATATTTATAAGGATGTATGGTTTATATTCTAATTCACTCAGTATTGGTATTGGTGATCCCATAAAGTTACCCCAAATGCAAATTTAGGATAACTTTTGAACTTGATAGGTTCGAGGTCCAACTTAGGTTTTTACACTTCTAACTTCATCTAATGGGTTCCTAAACCACTCTATAGTATGTTTAAACATGTGAAAGGACAATTTTACCCTTATAAGAATAAAATTACAATTTTGCATTTTTTGTCCGAAGCAGGGCATTACATAAAAGCTCACAACTAAGCTATATAATTTTATGAAGATTGAAACAATACAATCAAGACCAAAATTAAACAAAAGCCTAACTACTTGCAGTGCAAGCCAATCTACACTCAGTGTCTTCGGTGAATATGGTTTACACTTCTAGTGTTTCCTGCAGAAGTGCCAAGTCTACACTATTGGTGTCTTTGGCGATAGTCTTGGGTCTATTCCCGATGTCTCCGGGGGGAATCGTCTACACCTTCAATAAGATGCTTAGGTCTCACTACCGGTGTCTCTGGTAGTAGTGCTCAAATCTCTCGGTGTCTCTGGTGGGAGTATTCACAAGTATATAAAAGTAAATTTAATTAAAGCATCGACTTACCTCTTTGAAGGTTGATATAACCTTTACCACGGTTTGGGAATGCTCCTTCTTGAGCAAGATGTTACTATTGAATCCCACGTAAGTTTTCCTTTGAACAACTCTTGAATTCTGCCTCTTGAAGATTAGCCTTAGCAAGGATAGAGAGGGTGCTTTGATTGGTCTTTATCTTATCTATGTATAGGGATTGATGAACTCAAGGTTGGAGAAAAGAATCTCTCTTAAGAACACCAAAGTTTTGAGCCAAAAGTATTCAAAGTGGTTCCAGACCAATTAGTTTGCTCTTCGGTGCTTATCCCTATTTATAATAGACCTAAAATCATAATGTCCATTGGATACGAACATTTCCTAATGGTCAAATCATGTTCACTATTGATTGGTTTTGAATTATAAAGATTTTATGACAATCTAGACGTTTTTAGATCTTTGGATCGATACTAGATCAGTCATAGTGCTTAGATCTTAGAAAAAATGGCATCTGAGAATCCCTGGTTTGATCCTAGATTGATCCAAATAAGTTTAGATGGATTCAAATAATTTTGATTGAACTAGGAGATTTGGATTGATCCAAAGTCTCCGTAATTCCTTAAAATTGCTTGAAAAGGCTATAGAGACTTCAGAATTGCCCCTCCAAGGTTTGGAAAGGTCTGTAGACCTTTGGAAACCTTTGATGGACCTTTGATTTACTGTGGCCATGACACCTTACCTGATTTACCTTTTGTGAGCTCAAAGTGAAGTGTGAATCCTTTAGAATGATTTTCAAGTTTCTGGTTGGCTTTGTATGAGTTAGTTCTTCTCACTTGAGGCAGTTCTTCATGCTTGGGGTAGTTCTTCATGAAGCTTGAACCAAACAACCTTCTAGACTCTAACATGACTCCTTACATGTCTTAGTATATACAATGCTTATATTTTATAGTTCATGAAATTTACAACTTTTATATTAACAATTTTCCCCTTTGAGAATTCCATGACAAAACTTAAAATACATAAATGAAATACATCTAAAATGAATACATGGACTTTATAAACCATTGTGGCCATATATCTTTGAGTGATGTTCTTTTAGCTCTCCCCCTTGATATATGCTTGGTTTTCGGATTATATTTCTTCTTTTGCAATGTGCTTTAGCTTTTAATATCCTAAAACTCATTTGAAAAATAACATACCTTTCTCAAACCAAGATTAGTTCAGTCAAACGATGAAGAATAAGGTGCACACAAGCAAGCATATGAATGGATGTGATCATGATGAAGTGTGTATGCCCATGGAGTACAAATGAGGTAAGCATTGTGCAAGTGATGTGAATTGAGCATAAGTAGTTCATTTCTATGCCTTTTAGCTGAATGATGGATCAAGTTCATTAATCTTCATTGAGTTGCTCCCCTTCAACAACATCTTTATTATTTTTAGAATTAAGAATTTTTAAGCATTTCTTCCAATCTCTTTCTTGTCTCCTCCTAAATTCATTATCTCTCCCTTCAGTTCATTTCATTGTTAGAGTTAGAAATTTCTCCCCCTTTTCATCATGGAAATCAAAGACATAAATAGTAGAATAAGAGTAGAGAGATAAACAAAAAAGAAGTATTTCCATTAATATGCAAAAAGATTTACATGTATAGGTAAAAAAAAGGAAATACATCAAAAAGAAAAACTAAAAAGCTGGATGAGCTCTAAACATCCACATCACTCAAGTCGTCCTCTTCATCACTGGCAAGGATGTCCAGGATGACTTGAGGAGTTTATGCGCATGAGGGATCGACAATGCCCTCAATGTGGACGAGCCTCTGGTCCATGCTCTCCACCTTTTTCCCGAGGTGCTCAAAGCACCTAAACATGAATCCAAGGTCGTCATGGATGTCTTGGATCAATGTAGAAATTGGTGGAGGAACAGTCAAAGGTGGGGATGATGTAGATGCGGTGGGGGTATGTGTTGGAAGAGCGATGGGAGTAGTTGTGGTCTCCTGAGCTGGTGGAGGAACCTCAGTTGGTGTAGGAACGAGAACAAGGGCTGGGGCAGGCTAAGCTACCTCTCCAGCTACTTGAGCCACCTGTGGTGAAGCTCTCCTCTTCAGTCCACCCTCCACTCAATGAACTATGCCACATCAATGAGTAGTCCTCATGAAAGGACCACTGCATCATGCGAAAAGGTGACTTTTTACTGCTCCATCAACTGGGTAATCATCACCCCATACAGCAGACCTCGCTTAAAGTCTCTATCAGAAGATGCCTGAAGCATCACATAGAACATGATGGCTAGGAAGTCGAGTGCCTTGCCCTCCATTAAGATAGCTACCAGGTGGACCATGTCATCAGTCATGTCCATCTTTTGTGTTGTCGGAAGGAGGTTGTGAACCAGTATGATGTTCAGAAACCTCATAAGCATCTTGCACTCACTAGTTGTAAGCTTCCTGAACCACAGTCCCTCCTCTCGCCTGAAAAGCACAGCAATGTGTGCCTTGTCAATCCCAACATTGGGAAAGACAATTTCTTTAGATGAGAGGTGAGTAATCCCCAAAAGCAGTGGCAAATGGTCTGGGTTAATGAGCTTCCGAACTCCATACACCTCAGTCTCAAAGGAAAAATGAGTGAAGTTGTGAGAGTGAATGTTGGCCTAGAAAACCTGAACCGCCTCTTGTTAGATGGTCCATTTGATTATGGTCCTCTACATCCAATCCTCATTGGGCACCTATGTGCCTAGGGTGAAGTCGTAGAGAGTAATCTGCTTCACTTCCCACTCTATGAATTTCCACTTCTCTGAGAAGATGTGCATGTAGTTGTGGAAGGTCCTAGAGCTTCTCAAGGCTCCATAGTTGACAGCCAAAGTTCTGGGGTACTTTGGTTGTTCCTTTTGATGCAAGGGAAGCATTTGTTAAATCCATGAGCAAAGATGTGGAAGAAGCTCTAGTAGTTAAGCCTTGAAGACTAAGACTCAATGTAACGATCCACATTTCATTTAAGGGGTAAAAATATAATTTTACTCCTATAAGGGTAAAATTGTTCTTTCAAATGTTTAAATAGACCATAGAGTGGTTTAGGAATCCATTGGTCCAAGTTAGAAGTGTAAGACCCAAGTTGGGCTTCGAACCTGTCAAGTTTGAAATATATCCCAACTTTGCATTTGGGATACATTTGTGGGCCCATTGGCTCAAATCCTGAGATAATTGTAAGTCATGCCATATCTTGGTGGAAAATTTAGAAGTCTACTTTCTAGAAAAATAAATGGTATGCAATTACGAGTCTCCTATAGAAAGTTATGCTTATTTTACCATGAGGTGTCTGTGCTGATAGGCTCGTGTATTTTAGGTAACTTCCTAGGCCCACTGACACCAATCCTGAGTGAATTAGGGTTTCATCCATATATCCTTGGAAATATCTTGAAGTCTAGTTTCCAATTCAATAAATGATTTTCAAAAATGAGTTTTTTTATAGAAAGTTATGGCCATTTTAGTACGAATGGGTCAAACATAGAAAAAGGCATCTGGATGGATCCACCACTATCCGGATTAATCCGAACCCATAGAGTTTTATAAAAAATTTCCAACAACATGCCGGATCAATCCGGCACCCATGCGAATCAATCCGACTATTAGGGGATTGATCCGAGACCCTCCGAATCAATCCAATATGACCCAAATTGTAATTTTTTTGAACCCAAATCAATTTTTCTTTGTTTTAAGGAGTATAGAACCCTTTCAACTTGACCCAAAACCCTATAAATAAGATAAAGAAACTTTAATGGCTTCATTTACACTAAAAGGGAAAGGATTAGAGAGGTTTAGAGGATTTGGAAGCTAAGTGTGGGAGTTCTTCCCCAAATTGGGTAAGTTTCACTCTCAACTTTGAAAATTTTGCTAGAATTTATAGTTTTCTTCTTGAATCTTCTAGTTATACTTGATTTATATTATATCCATATCATTTTACAGAGAATAGAGGAAAGAGCAAAGAGGTTCTTCTCCAAGATCTTCTTGAAGAGTAGAAAAAGAAGCTTAAGTAAGTAGTTATACAAAACTTACTCTATTTATTGTTTGTTTTAGGTTCTTAGAAGTTTTGTAATGGTGAAATATTGATTTTATGTATATTTTTGCATATGTTAGTGAAGCTTTTTCCTAGGACCTTAGAAACCCCAACTCTTTGGTGATTTGTGATAAGATCTTGCCATATTAGAAACCGTTAATTTAATTTGTAAAGAAAAGTGGTTTTACATTACATGTGTATGTATTTCCTTAAGATATTAGATTCCATGAGTTTTGGAAATATGTAAGTGAAGGATCTATGAATCTATAGCCTCGATGATAGTTATTAATGCATGAAAAGCTTGATTTTCCATGAAAAACATGAATACTTGAATTGAAGTTGAGTATCTCTTAACAACTTATTGTAAGAATGAAGAGATTTATTTGGTTACATATGTAGGAATTGATTATGATGCATGTTGACTCTTACTAGAATAAAAATAGTTAATGGTGACATATAAATTGCTTAGAGATGGTTATTGAATGATTCAAACAAGTTATGTGTTAGGATTATGAATGTTTTGAAAGCATGCTTCTAATCATGCTAGCAAATGTATGACATAAAGTTGGATGCATTTTTATGATACTAATGAATGCCTATAGTGATAAACTTCTTCTCTATTACTAAGTTAATAAATGTAACATGTGAATAGTATATGTTCTTGTGTTATGGTCAAAGAATACTCATGTAGTGATGTGATAAAGTAAGTTGGTTATTAATGAATGAGGAGTGAAATGGATAAAGAATCAATAAACATAAAAAAAATAAGTAAAAATATCAAGATGTAATTGTCCCATTTGAAAATAAGTAAAGAATGAAATAAGATAAGGAAAGTAAAGACAAGTGTCTTAATTATAATGGCCCTCCCATTTGGGGTAACAATACAATGGTATGATGGCCCTCTCATTGGGGTAAGAATGCAATGGTATGATGACCCTTCCATTGGGGTAATAATACAATGGTATGATAGCCCTCCTATTGGGGTAAGAATGTAATGGTATGATGGCCCTCTCATTGGGGTAAGATTGCAATAGTAGGATGGCCCTCCCATTGGGATAAGAATGCAATAGTTTGATGACCCTCCCATTAGAGTATAAGGAATGGTATATTGATGTTCCTCATGATTAAGGATAATATGTTATTTCAAACATAAGAAAGTGGAAGTAAAATATAAAGTAAGTGAAGGAAAAGTGTAAGAAAGTTTAAGATTGTGAAAAATAAGTGTAAGAAAGTGATAGCAAGTAACCATGGGTAAAGTGTAAGTGACCTAAAAGGTCTCACTATTGAGAATAAAACTATGTTAAGAAAGAAGGGAAGGTTCATAAGCTACATAAACATGAGTGAAACAATTATAAGAAGAATATAAAAGTTTATAAGAAAGAAAGAATGTTAAGGATAGAAGAACATTATATAAGTTTCAAAAGAAAAGTAAAGTTATAAGTCATATAAAAGGAGAAAAGTATCAAGACAAGAAAATGGAAACATCTAAGTTTCACAAAAAGAAGTTCATGAGTCATGTAAGAAATATAGTTTAATGAAAGGAAAAGAAAGTGCATGAGCTACTAATGAAAATACAAGTCCTTAAAACGACTAAGTATAGAAGATGTTAAGAAACAAGTGGAAGGTCATAATCATTAAAAGAGTATAAATCCCCAAATTATGTAAGAAAAATGGAAATTTATAATGGTTCTCCTATTGGGATACAAGTCAATGCTATGAAGATAAATGATAAGTATTAAATGGCCAATGAAAAGTGATAAGTAAATACTAAGACAAGGACAATGAAAATTAAAGAGTGGTAAGTAAAGACATGATGATTAATAAATAACCTATTATAAATAACAAATAAGAAGATGAATGAGTAGGTACTAAGATAAAGATGGACTCGTTGAATATAGAAGTAGAATTTCATGTCTTATTATGCAAATGTGTTACTATAATTTCTAATTACTTAAGAATGATGCATGCCTAGTTTAAAGTGATTTGTATATGCATATTCATAATAGAAAAGTATAGTTTATACATGATAAATGAATAAAAGTGCTTATTGAGATGTACACTAGATATCTTTACTCTAGATGAACTGTGAAATATTTACCATATGTAGGTAGAATCATGTATATTGTCATACGTAGATGTTAAAAAAATACCATGAATAAAGAGAAGCATGTGAATTGCAATGCTTAGTTCCTACATAAAGAATCATGATGACGAATGTTTAAATCTTGTGATGACTAGTAGATGATGTATGTATACTAGCACATACCTGTAGGCTAGAACTGATATGTATTCTATATGAAGATATACATGGTATTTTGTATTGAAAGATTTGTGCCTTACCCATTCGATTTCCATAGTAGATTTCGTATACCTACTTACGAGCTATGGATCTCACCCATCTATACCATTTTTCTTACAGGAGAGGTTTAGTGCAGGTGCATCTTTTTAGAGTATCTTGACCTGGAGTTTTAAATCATTGCCCATGTATTATTGCTACAAGTGAACACAAGAAATCTTGGCCAATACCATTCAAGTTCTTTGACATGTGGACTCATCATGAGAACTTCCAACAAGTGGTAAGAGATGCATGGAATATCCAAATCATAGGTGACCCACTATTTCGGGTAGTAAAGAAGATGAAAGTGGTGAAATCAACCTTGAAAAAATGGAACATTGAAACCTTTGGGCGGATAGATGTGCGGGTCCAACAATTGTGAAAAGAGATGTTCAAAATCCAAGATGGCCGACCTCTCCAAGAAGTGATGATAATTTAGCAGCTTTAGAAAAAAAAGGTGATTGGGGAATACTTGGAAGCATTGAAGCAAGAAGAGGTATTCCTTAAGCAAAAATAAGAATGCAGTGGCTTGAGTTAGGAGATCAAAATAACAAATTCTTCCATTGGTCCATTATGGCTAGAAGGAATAAAAATCACATGAGGAGGATTGTTTCTGAAGATAATGTGATAATTGGGGATAAGAGGAAATAAGGGATGAAGCTTAAAGAGATTTTAAAAATATTTTGGGGTCATTGAATAGGACCAGTGATACAAGAGATGGGAGGTTGATAGAGTGTTGAATGAAGATGAAAAATTTATTCTGATAAAGGAGGTTACTAAAGAGGAAATAAAAAAAAATGTTATTTGGAATGATAAAGAAGGCAAAGCCCCAGTCCTAGATGGATTTACTCTTTCTTTCTTTCTTCAAGAGTGCTTGGGAGATTGTAGGCCCTGATGTGATTGTTGCTGTCAGACATTCTTTTAACACAGGGAGACTTCTTAGGGAAACAAATGCTACCTTTATATCTCTTATCCCAAAGAAGATTGATGCTTCCAAATTGAGTGATTATAGACCTATCTCCCTATGCAACTTGTTATAAAAGGTCATTACAAAGATCATGGCGGATAAACTAAAATTGGTGATTACATCCTTGGTTCGGCTTAATCAAACTGCATTCATAAAAGGGTGATTTAAAAGATCAAACCATAGCCCATCAGCCATGATGAAGATTGATTTAAAGAAAGCCTATAACTCAGTATCCTAGAATTTTATTTGGGCTACCCTCTAAAAGATGAACTTTCCTGAGCAATTTATTGGTTGGGTGATGGAGTGCATAACAAGTCACAGATTTTCTATCTTGATAAATGGTAGTCCCAAAGGTTTCTTCCCAAGCACATGCGGCCTCAAACAAGGGGATCCAATCTCCCCTTTATTGTTTTATCTTGTTATGAAAGTCTTTTCTTCTCTTCTTGAAAAAGGAGTCTGAGAGGGGAATATCTCACTAATCCCAAAATGCAAATGTATTTCTTTGTCTCACTTGGTTTTTGCAGATGACCTAATGATTTTCTCAAAAGCAGATACAAGTTCCCTGGAAGCAATCAACAACATTTTGGACACATTTGCCAGCATATCAGGGTTGCAAGTGAATAAAGAAAAGTCCACCAAGATCTTTGCGGGACTGCTAGGAAGCATGATAAAGAAACAAATATCAGGTTATCAAATTGGCTTCATTCCTATGCAGTACCTTGGTGTTCCACTAATTGCAGGCAGACTCTCCTCTAAAGACTACTCAAGCAAAGTAGATAAGATCAAGCAAAGGCTGATAGGGTGGAAGACTAGACCACTGTCTTTTACAGGATGCCTGACCCTTCTTAAATCCATTCTTCAAAGCTACTATATTTATTAGGCAGGGGTGTTTGGGTTGCCAGGAAAAGTTTGTAAACAGGTGTAGTCTGTATTTGCTAAATTTCTATGGGGAGGTCCAGATTTAGCAACGAAGATTCATGAAGTTAATTGGGATGCCATTTGTAAACTTCTTGATGAAGGAAGACTCAATATTAGGATAGTGAAAGATATGACTAATGCAGGAGTCATGAAGCGGTTGTGGTGGATAGTGACAAAAAAAGATAGTTTGTGGGTCAAGTGGATAAATCGAAAATACTTAAAACATAACTCTATCTGGACGTTAAAAATCCCAAATGATTTCTCTTGGTCCTGGAGGAAGCTACTAAAATTAAGGGAAAAAGCGAAACCTCATAAGTATTTGATAGGCAATGGAAATGATACATGGTTGTGGCTTGACAATTGGCACCCACATGGGGTTCTTATCAACACATTTGGAGATCGAATTCGATATGATGCGGATCTGGATAGATTGACCAAGGTTGAAAGATTCTTGGTAGATGGTAGCTGGAGACCTTTTCCTATAAGACTGAGTGAGTTAAGGGGGGTAGGAGCATTATTGCACAAAATTGAATTACTTAGCCCAGAGGAAGAGGATATGGTAGTTTGGACAGAAAACCCAAGTGGCACATACTCAACAACATCAACGTGGAAGATAATAAGGGAGCATGGCCTTAAGGTGGACTGGTCTTCTATAGTTTGGTGCAAACAATTCATCCCAAAACATAGCTTCCTCACTTGGAGAGTTTGCAAAGGTCGACTACCTACTAAATCCTGTCATTGCAAAATGGGAATATTAAAAACATCCCAGTGCTTCTTTTGTTGGAACAGCAAAGAAACATTGGACCATTTGATTTTTGATTGTCCCTTCTCAAGAGGAGTTTGGGAAGAGATATTGAGGAAGTTGCATCCATATAGAAAACATGCTAGATCCTTTGGTGATGAATTAAAATGAATTATGAACACATTTCCAGGGCATGGTACAACTGCTAGCATCACTAAATTATCTCTCAATGGCACTATCTACCATTTATGGAGAGAACACAACCAAAGATGCTTCAGCAACTTGGCAAGGAGGAGAGATATGGTATGTGCTGATATTATGTTTGATATGGAAGTTAAAATAAAGCAATTGGAGAAAGTCGTGATTGATAATACCCTGTTATCACACGTGGCTGATGAGTGGAATATGAGGATGGTGACAATAGATCAGCAATGTGTTTTATTCACATGGCCGAGACCCCCAAAGGAGTTTTGGGTCCTATCATGTGATGGTTCAATGAATTCAAATAGATAGGGCTATGGTGGTTTAGTTTGAAATTGTGATGGAAATCCTTTGATAGGCTACGTTGGTATGTCTGATTAGAAACATGTATTGTGGCTAGAAATATTTGCACTGTACCATGGGTTGGTGGTGGTAAAAAATCTTGGTATCACCAAGTTGAGAGTTAACTTGGAATCCAAGTTAGTAGTAGACATCATGAACAACAAGAGTAAATGCCCTTGGAGGGTCCTAAGCCTTAAAGCAAAAATTACTAGTGCCCTTAAGGAGTTTGAACACACGGATATCCACCACGTATAGAGAGAAGAAAATCAGCCAACAGACATTTTGTCCAATTGGGACACATCACCTAATAAGCAGTTGCTTTGCCCTGAAGTTTTTTCTCCTTCACTTGTGGAGGCTATTAACAAAGATATAAACCAGCATGTATATGTTAGATTGTAACCTCCTTTCAATTTAATACAATTATTTTACTTATCGAAAAAAAAAGAAGATATATTGAAGACTACTTTTAGAACTAGATATGGACACTGAATTTCTTGTTATGTCATTTGGATTGACTAATGCATCACCTGCATTCATGGACCTTATGAATAGGATTTTCCAACTTTCTTTGGACTAGTTCATCCTAGTATTCATAGATAAAACCTTGGTATACTCTAAAAGTGAAGCAGAACATGAAGAACACTTGAGGATTACTTTGCTGATCTTGAGGGAACATAAGTTGTATGCCGAGTTCAACAAATGCAAGTTTTGGTTAGACAGAGTTATTTTCTTGGGATAGTGATTTTAAAGGATGGAATATATATTGACCCCAAGAAGATCGAAGTTGTGGTTGCTTGGCCTAGACTGAAGAATGTCTATGAGATCCGTAGTTTTCTTAGCCTAGCAGGATACGATAGGAGATTTATAGAAGGAGTCTCTAGCATAGCTGTTCCATTGACTAAGCTAACTTAGAAAAATGCCAATTTTGATTGGAATGATCAGTGTGAGAAGAATTTTCAAGAAATCAAGGATCATTTGGTTTCGGCACCGGTCCTCACTTTTCCATCAGGATCAGATGGATATGTGATTTATAGTGATGCATCCAAAAAAGGGTTAAGGTGTGTACTTATGTAGAATGGAAAGGTGATTGCATATGTATCTAGGCAGTTGAAACCATATGATCAGAACTACCCAACCCATGATTTGGAATTAGCTGTAGTGGTCTTTGCTTTGAAGATCTAGAGACATTATTTATATGGAGTATCTTGTGAGATCTATATAGACCACAAGAGTCTCAAATATATGTTCTCTCAAAAGGACTTGAATCTGAGACATAGAAGATGGTTAGAATTGATAAAGGATTATGATTTCGCTATCCTTTATCATCTTGGGAAAGCCAATGTAGTGGCTAATGCTTTGAGCCACAAATTAGTAGATAATGTAGCATGTTTGATGGCATACTTGAGAGTGAAACAAGTGATTAATGAAAAGATCAAAGCTACTCAGAGTTTGAACTCACAGTTGATGAAAATCAAAGAAGAGGTACTGAAGGGACATAAGACATATTTTGGGATTCAACATGATGGTTCTCTTTGGTATGGAAAGAGGTTATGCATTCCTAATGACTAGACATGAAACGAAAAATTATGGAAGAATCTCATAATGCTCTATATTCAGTTCATCCTGGAAGTACCAGAATGTACAAGGACTTAAAGGAATGGTATTAGTGGAACAATATGAAAAGGGAGATTATAGAATTCTTTTCTTTAGATAAGTAATGATTGTATTAATAGCAAAAAATATTACATCCTAGTATAATTACATTGAGTAGAATCCCTAAGGATTACATCTGTCAATCTCATGGGAAAATCTTCAGGATAGACTAATAGCTCATTGGGGCTAAAATCCTAAGAAGCAAGGAAATCGGCAGCCTGATTTGCTTCTCTCCAAGTATGGCTGAATGCAATAGTCATGAAATTTCTTGTGAGCCTCCAAATATGATGAACTAGACATAGTATCTACCATGGGCAATTTGTTTTTCTATTTAGCACATCCACTACAATCTTTGAGTCTAAATAAATCTATAGTTGATTACACCCTTTATTTGCAACCACTAGAATACCCCTTAGCATTGCATGCACCTCCAGCCATAAAATATTTTGAGTGGGAACCGCTCCTGCATAAGCCACTATAGGTACTCCCAAATGGTCCCTGATCAAGCCTCCATAACCTGCACGACTTTGAGTGACTGAGCTGTCACATGACAAAGCCTAACTATGGATTAGTGGTCTGACCCATCTACAAAACATAGGACTTCTGTTGCTATTGTTCACTTGTAATGGCCAATTCACTGCAACATGATGTTGTAGTAGGCTCTGTGCATGATCATCTTGGGTGTCACCTACTTGATTCTTAACATCAAATATTACATTGTCCACAATCATATCCACTCTCAAATTCTTCCTAGTGAACCTTCGTTGGTTTCTCTCCTTCCATATGTGATACACACAAGCATTAAAGGACAACTTCCCCACCATGGTTGTGACTGAATCTCCTCTAAACCTGCTTTTAATCCATGCGCATTTTGTGGCTAAGGGTGTTGGCCTCGTATATCAAGGGTATATCTTCCTCAATTTTTTCTTCCATATGTTTCTACTGAATGCACACTCAAAAAGGATATGATCTAAATCCTCTCTGTTGTTCCAACAAAAACAGCATTGAGACATTGTCATTATCCCAAGTTTACAAAGCCGGTTTTGAGTTGGTAGGCATTCAAGCATTGCTCGTCACACCACGAAGATATGCTTTGGAATATATCTTTTGCACCATGGAACCTCCCACCACTATACAACATCACCCTCAGCCCTATTAAGCCTCCATGTAGACGCAGAAGAGTATTTTCCATTAGATGAACCTGTCCATACTATTCTATCTTCTTCAGAAGCTGGAAGTTTCTCTAATCTGATAATGTTATCCCATGAGGGTCTCAGGATGTCTGAACTACTACCACCCAGCTACCATCCTTCATCATTAAGGATGCAAGACACCATGATGTACTTCCCCATGTCAATGTCTTGATATATATATCTTCCCCATACAGCTTACAAAAGATGCCATCCTAATGCCATCTATCCAACCAGATTCGGGTACTCTAACCATTTCCAATCAACGTGATCACTTATGGTTCTACTAAGTTTCATACCTTCAAAACTCTCCTCCACACCCATGAACAGTCCACCGGTTCTTGTATTGTCCAAATAGACTCATGCATAAGGTATTTAGCATGTATTCACTTTACCCACAGACTCTCTCTGTTGGTGAGCAGCCACCACAATTGCTTCATAGATCCCATGTTATTCATTTCTTTAACTCTTCGAATGTTTAATCCACCTTCCTTGAAAGGTTTGCAATTTTTTTCCTAACTCAAAGCATGCATTTTCCTTGAGAGATCAGGACCCGCCCAAAGAAATCTTGTGAACATTGCTTCAATTTCTCTGACCACTCTCCCAGGTCAACCAAAGATACCCGTCCAGTAAATATAGCAGTCTTGGAGTACTACTCTAATAAGCACCAATCTCCCTGCATAAGATAATGGCCTTGTCTTCCACCCTGCTAATCATCCTTTAATTTTGTCCATGATTGGTCTGCAGTCATAATAGGAGAGCTTTCCCGCAACTAATGGAACACCAAGATATCTCATTGGAAATTTCCCATTTGTAAATCCTATTAGGCCCAATAATTGAACCTCTATCTCCTCTAGAGTACCTGCAAAAAAATTAGTTGACTTCTCCCTATTCACATAGAGTCCATAAATGTTTGAGAACAGTTCTAGAACTCTATTGATAGCTTATAAGGATAACGCATAAACTCTTTAAAAAATCATGAGATCGTCCACAAATATTAAATGAGATAACTTTATGTTCCTACACTTAGAAATAGGAGAGATGTTACTTGATCAATTTCTTTCTCAACACTGGAAGAAAAAAATCTCCATTGCTAAACAAAAGAGGTATGGAAAATTGGATCACCCTGCCTCAAACCACGAGTACCCTGGAAGAACCCTTTTAGATTACCATTGATTAAAACTAAGAATTTAGGACTTGAGATGCACTCCATCACCCACTCTATGAATTTTTTTGGAAACCCCATTTTCACCAACACTTCTCTAAGGAAGTTCCAAGATACCAAGTCATATGCCTTCCGAAGATCAATTTTCATTACTACAACCCGAGAATGATTTCTCCTTTCAAATCCTCTGACAACTTCATGGCATAGGAGGATGTTTTCCACTATGGATCGGCCTTCTATGAAAGCAGTTTGATTCGGCCTTACTAAGATGTTTATCACTTTTTTCAAGTGATTAACTAGAATTTTGGTGATAAACTTGTACAACAAGTTACACAATGATATAGGCCTAAAATCATTAAATGGTGATGCTTCTAACTTCTTTGGAATCAAAGAGATAAAAGTTGAGTTTACCTCTTTTAGCAATCTTCTAGCACTGAAAAAAATGATTAATGGCTTTAGTAACTTCCAACCCCACCACCTCCCATGCAACCTTAAAGAATGACAGTTAAATCCATCCTGCCCAGGAGCCTTTCCTTCTTTACCATTCTATGTTACTTCCTTGATTTCCTCACTTGTAACATCCTCCACCAGAAAATTTTCCAGTTACTCATTTAATTTCCTATCAAGCATCCAATTATCCAGTAGTGTGGTGTTTAACATGTCAAAGGGTTAAGGCTGAACATCAGAAGCTGTCTAGCCTGTTGTAACCATTGGACATACTAGAGTAGAAATGGGAGCATATAACTATGGATTTCATGAGTGAACTGCCGAAGACCAATAAGAGATATGACTCTATTTGGGTAGTAGTGGACAGATTGACCAAGTCTACCCATTTCTTACTAGTGAGGGTGAATGATTCATTAGATAAGCTGGCTAAGTTGTATATTGATGAAACAGTTGAGCTGCATAGAATTCTAGTTAGCATTGTGTCAGACGCAGATTCCAAATTCAACTCTAGATTCTGGAAGAGCTTGCAAGAAGCATTGGGAACTAAGTTAAGGTTCAATATGGCTTTTCATCCATAAACCAATGGATAGTCAGAAAAAACCATTCATATTTTAGAGGATATGTTGTAGGCATGTGCAGTTGATTTGAAAGGAAGTTGGGACATCCACTTACCTTTAATTAAATTTTCCTACAATAGTAGTTAGCAATCCAGTATTCAAATGGCACCTTTTGAGGCTTTGTATGGAAGAAGGTGAAGAATACCTCTTTGTTGAAAAGAGGTTGGTGAAAGGAAACTACTTGGGCTAGAGATAGTGCAACTTACCACAAAAAAGATCCATATTATTTATGAAAGACTTCTCTCAATGCAGAGTCATTAGAAAAATTATGGAGATCAAAGAAGAAAGGAGTTGGAGTTCCAGGTAGGAGACCATGTGTTTTTGAAAGTATCACTGAAGAAAAAGGTGATCCGATTTGGAAAAAAAAAAAGGAAAGCTAAGTAAGAGATTTATTGGGTCTTTTGAAATATTGAGACTTGTTGGAACTGTAGCGTATGAGTTGGCTTTACCCCCAGAGTTAGTTCATGTGCATAGGATCTTCTATGTGTCAATGTTGCGGAAGTATATGCATGACCCTACACATGTACTGGAACATGAACCACTACAAGTACAAGAGGATTTGTCTTATGAAGAGCAACCAATACAAATTTTGGATAGAAAGGAGGAAGTGTTGTGATCTAAAGTAATACCCTATGTGAAGGTTCTATGGCACAATCACACTCAAAAAGAGGCAACATGGGAAGGAAAGACAGAGATGTGAGCAAAGTACCCCCATCTATTTTGAAACTAAGGTATGCCAAATTCACGGACTAAATTTATTATAATGGGGGAGAGAATGTAATACCCAAGATTTTTCTTATTCATTTTCATTATTTTTATGTCTATATGACAGAATTATACACCTAAAAACGTAAGAGAACTTTAAAATTAGATGAAAAATAGTATGTTGATGTATGTCAATCCCATGGTCGATTGGGTAGTGGTAGGAGTCTTCTAAGTGTCTTACGATCTCACAAGTTCAAAACTTGAAGCCAAGAAGGACCAAAGACCCAAGGACAAGACCGGAGAATTTACACACCAAGGAAGGTATAAAGCATGCATGCATAGTATTTTGAATGCCTTAAAATGAACCTATACATGGTTTAGGTCTCTCACATATGCCCAAATCAAAATACCCAAGGATAGACCCCCACATGTGTCCAAATCAGTTTTTTAAAAACTAAGAGTCAAAACCGATTGCAGATCTCACAATCGATTTCAGTGAAATCGATTGTGGATTTTGCAATTGGTTTCGCTTATGAGTTTGGACTTAGACTGAGATTCCTGAGCCCAAAACTCATATGCTCAAATCAATTTTGATACGAGTTTTAACAAATTTACTCAAACTCAAAATCGATTTCAGATCTTGAAATTGATTGTGAGTCTGTGCAAGAGCCAAAATTGATTGCTTGATCTGAAATCGATTTCAAGCCCAAATTGATTACAGATTAAGCAATCGATTTAGAGAGCATTTTTGAAATATTGTTAAGTCACAAAATTCAAGGAGAGATTTTTTAAATTTGAACTCCATTTTTCTTATCTAAATGTCCAAAATGCTCTCCTTTATAAAATATTCCAATCCCATGGCCATGGGTGCTCCTCACTACTATAAAAAGCAAATTTTTTCCTTTAGGTTGAAGAATCTCCAGCACTCTAAGCATTCTTAGAGAGAGCTAAAAGGCATACTATTTTGAGAGCCTTCTCCATTGTGAAAACCTCTATTGCCCGTAGATTTTGAGCTTCAGTAGCTAACACACTATACTATATTCTATCTCTCTTTCTCTTCTCTTGAGCACTACTCTACTATTATTGAGGAGAAGTTGTGGTGAGAACTTTCCCTAAAGGAAACTCACATTTGGCTGAGCTCAAGGAGCACTATAGCCAAGTACTCGGAGCTTGTGAGTAGCTAAGGCAAACTAGCTCAATAAGGAGCACCCCACCATTGTGTAACTATCAACATCAACCAATTTGTGATAATATTTACTTGACTTTGCATTCATATTCATTGTTATTTTTGCTTTGCTTCCACTGGAGACACCGAAAGTAGTACACACTCGCTAGAGACACCGAGTGTTGTTGTTTAGCTTGCTTGTGAGCAAGTAATTAGGTTTTTATATTAACCTAGGTTGTAATAGTACCTAAATGAAATATACCTAAACTTGATAGTGAGTTTTAGAAGAGTGGACATAGGCCCAAGTGCCAAACCACTAGAAATCTCTTGTTGTGGTTCGTATTGTATGATTGCTTGTCTTTTTACTTTGATACTCTCTACTACTCTTCTCTAGCATATATTTAATGTTATACTTGAGTAGACACATTGGAGCACACACACACATTTGGGCTAATTTACAAAGGGATTAATAATAACCTCAAGTTAAATTTTAAAAGGGTTAAATTAATTGAGAAATCCTATTCACCCCCCCTCCCCTTTAGGATTACTTTAAAGTAATTTCAATTAGTATCAGAGCCTAGGTTACTCATAGAGGGCTTAACATCCAGAGTAAAATCCTAGAAAAAATCCTAGATGACTAGAGAAGATAGTGATATGTCCATTAGCACCCCTTCATTTTTTAATGGAATAAACTATGGTTATTGGAAATCTCAAATGGAGATATTCCTAAATGCTTCTGACCATAGGGTGTGGAGTACAATTGTTGATGGCTATACACAACCTAACAAGTCTAGAAGTGAGTGGACCCCAGCTAAGGTAGATGCTCACAAGTTCAACTTTAGGGTGTTGAATGCCATAGCTAGTGGTCTAGCCCCAGATGAGTTTAGGAGGATAGCTCATCTCAAAACGGCAAAGAAAGCATGAAAGCTTCTCTCTATTACCCGTGAGGGTATAAGTGCCATTAAGATGTCCATGATTCAAATGTACACGGCACAACTTGAAGCACATAGGATGGAGGAGGATGAAAAAATCTCCCAATTTATGTCAAGTTATCAAACTTGGTGAATATCATGAGGAGTCTAGGTGAGGACATTCCCGAATCCAAAGTGGTTAAGAAAGTACTTAGGTCTCTTCTTAAAAGGTTTAGGCCTAAAATAACCTCTATAGAAGAAAGCAAAGACCTAGAGGTTATGAAGTTAGAGGAGTTGATTGGCTCACTTCAAATATTTGAAGTAGCCATTAAGGAACGTACCAAGAAGAAGGGCATTGCCCTCAAGTTAGAAGAGTCCTCCGAATCAAATGAAGATTTGGATGATGACTTGGCCCTTGTTGCGAAAAGATTCAAGAAGTTCTTTGGAAGAAATACCAAAGATTACTCTAAGAACAAGGAAATGAGAAAGTCCTATACTGGATACAAAAAGTAGGACTTCTTCAAAGAACCACCCATTTGCTATAAATGCAAAGGTTGTTGATATATTGTCAAGGATTGTGGCAATAAGAAAAACAAGTACAGGTCAAATGGTAAAGCCATGGCTGCCACATGGGATGATAAGTCTGAAACTTTGGAACATGAGTCCCAAAGTAGTGAGGAAACTCCCTTATAAGAGATTCAGGACTTTATGACTTTTGGTACTCCCATGA
>JAOXJP010235138.1:0-10052 GCA_025762735.1 Platanus orientalis
TCAGTCTCCCCTGGTTGGAAAGAACTTGCCCTCAAGTTCATGTCATCACTAGCAGCATCAATAAGACAGGGAGTTAGATGCTTTACATTGAACACGTCAGAAGTCTTCAAATGACTAGGAAGACGTAATCTGTATGCATTGTCATTGATCTTCTGCATGACTTTGCAAGGCCCCACCTTCCTCTCCCGTTACTTGTTATATTCACCCACAGGAAAGCGATCACGTGTGAGTACAGCCCAAACCAAATCACCAACCTCAAAAGTTATTTTGCGTCGGTGGCTGTCAGACTATGCTTTATACTTAGCATTGTTTTCTTCTATTGCCTTCTTCACTTGTTCATGAATTTCATGAAGATAATTTGTCATATCATTAGCTTTAATACTCAAACGACCAATACGGGAAATGGGTGTAAAGTCCAATACTCCCGACAGATTTTGCCCATATACTATCTCAAAAGGACTCAGCTAGATAGTTCTATTTTTGGAGCGGTTGTAAGCAAACGCTGCTTGTGATAGAGTCAGATCCCATTGTTTCGGTTTGTTTCCCGCTAAACTCCTCAAAAGGTTTTCCAAGCTCCAATTCACCACTTCGGTTTGGCCATCTATTTGGGGGGTGATAAGCACTACTAAAATTGAGCTTAGTCCCCCATCTTTTCTCATAGACTCTTCCAAAAATAGTTCATGAACTTCATATCTCAGTCCGAAGTAATAGATCTCAGAACCCCATGCATACGAATAATCTCTTGGAAATAAAAGTGAGCAATCCGGATGGCATCCATAGTCTTCCAACAAGCTACAAAATAAGTCATCTTTGAAAATTGATCTACCACCACAAGGATAGAATCCATGCTCCTCTATGTACGAGGTAATCTCAATATAAAATCCATGCTGACGTCAAGCTATAGGGCATCTGGCACGGGTAATGGAGTGTACAAGCCCACATTTGTGAGGACTCCTTTCAATCTCTGGCAAATAAAACAATGTTTCACATAATGTGTCACGTCGCTAGTTAACTTTGGCTAATAATAATCTGATGAGACCAATGCCAACATTTTGTCTCACCCAAAATGCCCCTCTCCATGCAATTCTTGTAATATATGCTCTCTTAATGAACAATCGGGAATGCATCGTTGTAAATCATGAAATAGATAACCGTTAAGCATAACATAATCGTTGCGCTCACCTATAGTCACCTCTGCATATATCTTCCCAAAGGAAGAATCCCCCGTATACAACTCTTTGAAGGTGTCAAATCCCACCACGTTGGCATGCATGGTGGTAAGAAGTATAACCTGCCTACTCAATGCATCTATAACTCAATTCAAACTATTTGATTGATGTCTTAAGGAGAAGGTAAATTCCTAAAGGTAGGAAACCCACTTAGCATGTCTACAGCTAAGCTTCTGTTGGCCATTAATGTACTTCAAGGGCTCACGATCGGTGATGAAGATGAACTCCTTTTGCACGAGGTAATGACACCAATGCTTCAAAGACTGCATAATGGCGTAGAATTCCAGATCATAGGTAGAATAATTCTTCTTTGACCCGGACAACTTCTCACTAAAAAACGCAACCGGACGCCCTTCTTAACTCAGAACACCGCCAACACCAACTCCAAAAGCATCACAATTAACTTTAAAAATCTTCTTGACGTCTCGAAGAACAAGAATAGGTGTTTCGATCATCTTTTGCTTCACCACCTGAAAGCTTGCTTCGGTTTCTTTAGTCCACTAGAAAGTTCAGCCTTTTAGGCACTCTGTGATAGGGGCAATCAAGGTACTAAAATTTCAGATAAACCGTTGATAGAACGACGCCAATCCATGGAAGCTTCGGACCTCATGTAGACTCTTAGGTGTGGTCCACTCTAGAATTACTACCACTTTAGATTGATCTGCATGAATACCATAAGTAAACACAACAAAACCAAGAAAATTAATAGAGGTAGTGAAAAAAAAAACACTTATTCCGATTAACAAATAAACACTCCTTCCGTAGTGTTTCGAAAACCTCTCGAATGTGCTCCAGGTGCGTCTCTTGGGATGGGCTATAGATGAGTATGTCGTCAAAGTACACAACGATGAACTTCCCCATATAAGGCCGCAGCACCTGATGCATGAACCTCATGAATGTGTTGGGCGCATTGGACAGACCAAAAGGCATGACCATCCACTCGTACAACCCATGTTGTGTCTTGAATGTCGTTTTCCTCTCATCTCTAGGTCTGATTATGATTACCCGCTCTTAATATCAATTTTGGAAAAGACCTTAGAATCCGATATTTGATCCAACATGTCGTCTAACCTGGGAATCGGGAATCTATACTTCATTATAATCCGGTTAATAGTTCTACTATCAATATGCATACGCCATGAACGGTCATTCTTTAAAACTAATAAAGTCGGAACTACACAAGGACTCATACTTTCTCGAATGTAGCCTCTCTCCAACAACTCGGTCACTTGGCGCTGTAACTCTTCAGACTCCTTCAAACTGAGGCGATAAGCTAGTTTGTTAGGCAAGACTGACCCTAGCACAAAGTCAATCTGGTGCTATATCTTTCATTGGCGGTAAACCAAGGGGTAGATCTTCCGGCATCAAATCTGCAAATTCAGATAATGCCACCAGTAGCTCTATGGGCACATCCCCATATTCTTTTAGTCCCTTTTCACATGGTATCAAGGCATACATCAAGCCTTCTTCTCTTACTTTTTCTAAGAATCGGGACATGGACAAGAGATTGACGTTTTTCTTGACAACCGGTACAGGAATGGCTCCTTCTCTTCGGGGTGCTAACACTAACTTCTTTTCCTTGATGCTCACAGTGTAGGTATTTTGTCGTTCATCATGGACAACGCTTTGATCATACTGCCAAGGTCTGCTTAATAATAAATAGCAGGCATCCATAGACACTACATCACACCACGCATTATCAAAATATTTTTTCCAATTGAAAAAGAAACCAAACACCTATGTATTGTTACCTCACTCCCTTTTTTAACCATGATAGCTTGTATGGGTTTGAATGGCTATCAATCTTGAGCTGAAGTTTCTTAACTGTCTCCTCTGATACCACATTCTCACAACTGCCACTGTCAATAATAACCTTGCAAACTCGCTCTACAATCGTGCAGGTGGTATAAAAAATGTTGGTTCTCAACCAATTTTCTTTAGAATCATCTTTTGGAGCCAGCAGACTTTTTCTAACAACAAGAGTCGCATTCTCATCTCCATACAGAACCTCCTTGTCATCACCATCGCCATCGCCATCGCCATCATCATAAATAGGATCTCTGACATCGACTTCCTCTTCCATTGTCTCATCTTCAATCAGGAGATTCTTACCCGTTCTACTAGCAGGTTTCCTGCATTCCGTTGATCAATGACCAGGCTCTCCACATTTGAAACAACGGATGTTTGGGTTGGAACTCTGGCCCTGTGTGGGCTGTGGGTAGGAAGAGGTTCCTGAGGACGGAACCCACATGCATTCTGATCACCCCTCGGTGCAGATCTGGTATTGTTCCTAGCTTGTTGCTTCTCGACAACCAAGGCACGCTGGTAGGCTTCGGAAACTATCCAGAGGGAGTGAAGACTAAGGACATCTTGCAGGGGCTGCCACAAACCACCTAGATACCGTGCGACCAATTGCTCCTCAATTTTGGACAAGTCATTCCGGGCAACCAGTTGATAAAATTCTTCTGTGTAATCATTGATAGATCTTGCACCTTGCCTCAATGTGTGAAGTCTTTGGAACAAGGATTGCGTGTATCCAAAGGGTAAAAAGTGACCCTTCATTTTCTTCTTTATCTTCTCCCAATCGCTAATCTTAGATTTTTCCTGTATTTCTTGTGACCGCTTCAATTGTTCCCACCAAGCGGATACTCGTCCTTTCAATTTGATGGCAATAAGTTTCACCTTCAAATGATCTAGAACTTCCTTGTAATCAAAAATCCACTCCACTTCATGTAGCCAATCAATGAATCCCTCGGCCTGTAAAGTGTCAGGAAAGTCTGAAAGTTTAACTCTAAAGTTGAAGTCTCCATACCGATCACCCCGACCATGTTGTTCCCGTCGCAGACCAGTATGGTGATACGAGTTCTCAAAACTGGATTCGAAATCGTGATCATCCAAGTTTTGTGATGCTAGACACCGGTTTAACTCAGCAATTGCCTCTACAGATCTTCAATCATCACCTCTTGTATACTGCGTTCGCGATTGGGGACTTTCGCATTCAGAATTTTCCCACACCGACCACAACCACGAGCCATGAAAAAAAAACTGATGAAAAATTTATCCTAAGAAGATGCTAAGCTTTGATACCAACTAATGCATCAGACAAAAAAGAAGAAGAAATCTTCTAAAAATTATTATTAATTCTAATGTCTTCCTTCGAGCTATAATACCATATAAGTACTATTTCGTGTTAACACAAAATTAGGGTAGCAAATAACGAAAAAAAGGAAAAAAAATGCATAAAACAAATTTTTACTATAAATAGTAAAAACGCCCTTTTTGCGGCCTAAACGATGGAATTTGGCTTATAAACGAAAAGTCCATATTAATGGATCTTGACGATATCGTCGCTTCCTTTCAAACTACCAAATTTCGTGCAATTTTGACACTTTCCATAAATAGCAAAAACTGTGCCAATTATGCCAAATTCTACCGACTCTTGCCTTTCTTGCGAAGATCTTCTCTGTCAAGATATTCTAACGCCATTAATTTAAAATCTGACAACTTAGCATCTGTCGACCCTTCTACCCTCGAAATAAGAAAAAAAATTTGATACTAGGTATCAAAAAGATACTATAAAGAAAAATAAGAAAAATATAAAAGATAAGTAGTGAATATAAATGGATAAAAAAATAGTGGGTTCCATTGTCACTTGTTTCTTCCATATTTTGGACCTTAGCTCTATGGAACAATATGCTACAGCTAAAAATTTTACCATAGGTTTCTATTGTATCAATCTACCCTTGTGTGATTCCTGTTGAAGCATATACTTGGGGGGTGGATGTGGGGCAGACAATTTCAAAGCAAACTTTCCATTCATTAGTAGGAGGAGAATATAAAGCAAGGGATAAATGAAAGGAACAAATAATTCTAGGAGGGATTACTTGTCTTTCTAATCTTCAACACAAGTAGTTTCCCTCCATTTTTTTTTTTGTTTTCTTTATTTTCATTTTTGGGACTTTTATTGAATTTTATTGTGTCTCACAATAATTTTGAATCAGAGCTCTGGATTTTTGTTCATCCCTTGTCATAATAATATCTCGGGGTTTGCAACAATAACTCGGTATATCTACTATATGACTATTAACTAAAATATGTCTATAGTTAACTAATTGTTGGGCTCCGGGAATGGCCGAAGCCATACCCAATCGAAAAAGGATCTCATATCCTACTAATTCTAGTCCACCCATTTCATTTAAGACATAGAATTTGAATCCCTTTCATTCCTTCAATCATTGATACGAACTAAGGGCTCAAGTTTCATTCAAACTAATCATTTTGACTTACTGTTTTTATGTAGATGATAAGTGAAAAGGCAGTACGAATTAGAATGAACAATGCAGTAGTAATAAATGTGAGAATATTTACTTCCATAATAGAATTTCATCGTTTTTTTTTACTTCGCAATAACTTGGGATCTAATCTCATAGAGATTATAAATCTTTCTCCTGTAAATTCAATGGGATGAATTGAATCCCGATGTTATTGAATCGGACCAATATCATGAATAAAAATATTTGAGCTATCAAATCGATTCATCGTCGAGAATTAAACAATATAACATAGGAAGATCTTTTATCCATGCTGAATCATGTTAAATATTAAATATGCATTGTACTTGTATACTTGTTTCTATGTTTTTAAAAAATTTGATATGACCTACTGTCAAAGTAAAAAAAAATGACTTTTGTTTTGTTCTTTTATAAACAAGTAAAACAATGAACTTACTTTCAAATGAGACATGATTGACTTATGAGTTTTATCCTTTAAACATGTTACAGGTGAAGTAAAAGAATGTGACATATTCACACCTTTTGGATTCCGTGCATGCCTACATTAAAATTGAGATTTATTTATGTTTTAACCTAATACATATAGGTTTTTGTTCTTAGTGAACCAAGCCGAGCTTGAGTTTGAGCTGAGCTTACTCTCTTGGCTCATGATGAGCTTGAGCCAAACTTAAGCTTGACCCTTGTGTGACAAGCCTAAGCAAAGATGGGCTTAGCTCAACTCGTTGACACCCCTAGAGATATATAAAGAGTTTTGACCTTGTGGGTCCCATGATAGAGCACTCGCACGTTTCCACTTCTTTTAGTTGCAGAAGGAAACCAACTCTTGTAAAAAGTTTCCTTTCCACTAGAAATTTGTCAAAAAACAAACAAGTGGAAACAAGTTCACTCTCTCACCTTTTTAATACTTCTATGGTCTTCTTTTAATGAGATGAAAGAAGGAGAATAAATTATGGTAAATGGTTGCTTATCATTTTGTTAGTCTATTAGAAAATGGATCTATTTATCATAAAAAAGAGTTTTCATGTTTCAAACCCTCCCTCGTGATCTTCTCCTGATTGTTAAACTTCTATCAAAATTTTGCCAATTTCAGTGATCGAAATTTAAAAACGCCAACTTTCACCTTTTCACTTTTGTTGATTTGTTTTGGCCACTTGTCAACCACCAAAATTTGCAAGCTTTCAAATCTTCCTTCATCTTAATTTTTATAATAACAAAAAACCATAATAAGCTATTACTAAAAGTTATAATTTGAATGACATCATTTTCTTTTGCATGTCCATGAAGCTTCTCATAATCCAAATCTAGAGATAGAAATAGTAGTGGGAGTGCATTGATGAGAAGAAGTTGGAGATACAGAAAATTATCTACAACTGTTGGAAAAAAAATGTTTGATCACGCAATTATAGTGAAAAATAAATAAAACAAAGATAAATTTATGAGAAACTAATTAGCAAAAAAGATTAACCCTATTTTTGCCAAAGAAAGGGGGAAATGACTAAAAGCAAGCACAGTACACACGGGAAACAAATACTTTGCAACAAGCTTAAAATATATTTAAAGGAAATTGCAGTCAAAGAAAGAGAAGTGGTTAAGAGTGGGCCTATGTTTAAGTGTACAATGCAACACTTGTATTAAAACTCCCACCCAATGTTGAAATTTCAATTCTTTGGTATAGATGTTGTTCTTTGAGGCCAATTTCCGTTTAATGCTATTTAGACTTGTTGCAGAGGATTTGCTCTCCTACACACCACATCAAAATATCAAATTACCAAAAAGGAAAAAAATAAAGATAAAAAACATATTAGTGTTTTTGGGACTTAATTGGATTTGGAGGTTGGTTTTAAAACTGCACGGTCCAAGTCTACGAGTAGATAGGGTCTTTGGCCTCATCACAAATCTTCCTTTTTTTACCAGCCACATAGAATATTTTACGTTGATTAAAGATTGATGCTTTACAGACTCGTTCATCTTCAACAGCAGTTCGACAAGTCCAGAGTAATTCAATCATATGGAAACCCTACCGTTTTTTGAGTTCGAATCATTTTCGTTTCTAAACAAGAAGTCTAATAAGGGGTGTTGGATAAATTCATATGAGATAAAAGAAGGCGTTTTAGTAAATATAAAGAGGATCAGTATTCCCAAAATACCCCTCTAAGTTATTTTGCATCTCATGCTGTCATGCTCATCTAGAACTGCCAACAGTTTCTCTACGTGGGGGGAAATCGAGATGATTCAAACTAGACATTTTTGCATGCTGGTCACGTGTGTGCTGAGTAGGTCCAGGGTCAAGTCCTTATTGATAGCAACCAAAATATCATGAAGGCCTTCCTTAGAGCCGCCCATATGATGGAAATGTTGAAGTCGAAAAGACCTTTTCATGGTCCAAGAAAGATGTCGTGTGAATGACATTGTTGTCACACTAATAACTACCATTCTAACGGTAAAAACTGTCAAGAAAATTTCCTTTGTTAAAATAGATACAAGTAAAATTAAAGATTAAAAACTTTACCAGATCTACATGCATTGTCCCATGACTCGAAGATGATAATTGATTAGTGACATGGTAGATCAAGAGAATGTCTTGGATTCTGATCTACAGGCGGCATCGTTTTGCTTTATTTATTTAACAACCTAATCATCAAGTGGGACCCACACATGCTGGTGAAAGAGATAGCTAAATATGCAAACAACTGCAAAAGGCCATGGAGGGATTTGACATGGAGACTTCTCTTATGAGAGATGTCACAGATCACAACCACTCACACAAGCGGGCATTGGGTTGACTCGTGAGTACTAAGAAGCAAAATGAAGAAAATGTTTATATGAAAAGATTCAATGGTTCATTTTTTATGATGGGTAAAATCATAATTTTTAATATAATTATAATCGAACTTGAAACTATTTAAAAAACCACAAGATCGGAAGAGAAAATAGAAAAATGAAGATTGTGGATTTTATGAGGATTTTCATGAAAAATTGAGACTCTAGAGTATCAAATTAAGAAAAAACATGAATGACATAAAACTAGGTGGTTGTCTAACCACATCGGTTTCCTAGGATGCCTAAAACCCATTCTAGAGACTTAATGCTATCCATTGAGAAAAACCCCTAGACCTTAGACCAAAATTAAGTGCGACATCTCTAAATTAGGTTTTACCATCTAATCTTTGTATAATTAATTTTTTGTTTCTTTCTTTTCTATCTTTTAATACGAACATTTAACACTATGAGTATATGTTGTATGGTTAGACTCTCCCTTGAAATAACCTTGCAATCTTTACATTTTGATCTTTTTATCATCTTACTAAAAAAATAATCTATTTGACTTCTATTTGATTCATTTTTAAAAGTAATAAGATGTTATAGGATAAAAAAATATGAAAAAAAAAATTCAAACCAAAATACAAGTACCCAAAAAGAGCCACCAAATTCAAAAACACATTACCTGACTATTTGAGATGCATGTTGGACAATGATCATATCAATTTTGGTCATTGAAAATTTGATCCCAATTTACAAACACATCATGTGTCAGCGTACGGTGCACGTCACACATTGGTCTTAGAAGATTTGTCTCATGTGGAACCGGTGTAGAGTTAATTTTATATCTAAGCTATCTAATACATACAATGCTGTATTAGTTTGTGTATTCATGATCAAACTCAAACATTTACTATCATGGGAGACCAGACAATTTGGTAGTTGATCTCCCTTATCTTTGTAATCCTTTTACCTCTCTACTTTTTCTTAACAAAAAGAAATACATATAAGAAGCCTTTTGTGTCTAGGAACATCGGGAAGAAGACAATTTTGGCATATATCATTTTCTCCCTTATCTTTGTAATCCGTTTATCTCTGTATTTTCTCTTAGCAAAAATAAATACATATAAGAAAGAAGAATAAGAAGATAAGAACCAGCGAGACCATTATTGTCTGAATTTAAATATCTCTATTCTGAATGGAGAGGAGGCATGTTGCCATTACGGGCTGGGATTAGGTACGGAAATCAGTTTTTCTTGATGAATTAGAATGACATCAGGGGACTGACACATCAGTGCCAAAAAGTGACTTACACTTTTTTGGGGGTGCTTATTACTTTTTAGCGCTGATGTGTCCACCCCTTGATGCCATTCTAATACATCAGGAAAAACTTATTTCTGTACCTAATCTTATCCGTGCCATTACCAAACCGATATTGGGTATATGCTTGACAAAAGATTTATCCATAAATATACAAAATATAGTATAATCTCAATAAATTAATACTCGATAAATTAATAACATCAATTAAATAATATTTTTGGCCGGTCTCGATTTGGGACCATTGTGTTAAATTAATAATTTGCTAAATTTATAAGACAATACATTTAAAAAAAAAACACATAGGTCCCACTTGATACATAAATTAATAATCTCCTTATTCATCAAAATTATATATATACATGACTCAATTTAGAGGCCTTTGTAAAATATGACTCCAATGTTACTTGTTTCCTCTTGAAATTGATGTCTCCTTGGACCTCATCTCTAA
>JAOXJP010235139.1:0-10052 GCA_025762735.1 Platanus orientalis
GTGTGGAAGGGGGTGAGGTGGGGGTGAGGTGGAGTGTTCTAAAAAGGTGGTTGTGAGGTGGTTGTCTATAGTGAGAAGGTGAGGGATATGTTGAAGAGCTGAGGGGTGAGGTGTCCCATTCTAGAAGGTCCTAGAGAGGGGGGTGAGGTGTGTGGATGAGAGGGAGTGTGGTGGGCCCTCTTTCCACATGTAAGAAGGGGAGAGGAGGTGAGGGAGAGAGTGGGGCCCATAGAGAGGGTGTAAGGCTAAGGGGGGTAGTCTCAAGGTATCCACCCTCCATTTAGAATATTTCAAATAGGGGGTGTAGGGTTTAAAAGAAGCTCTAGGGGTATTCTAGGTAAAAAATATGATATTTTGTCTGGAATTCTCCCCTTTACAGTCTGGGCTTACTTTTTGGGTCCTATGGTTCCCAACTTTTCAAGGTTTATGAGTTTTTTGCATCTCCCAAAAATTCTGGTCGCAATGCATCTGTCGGAATCATAATCGAATTTGGACAAGCGGGTCAAAACTGGCTCCGAATGTTCCCAGACTGGCCTATACCAGTGCAAGAGGGGTAAGAAGATAAAATTGGTTTTTGAAATCTTCATATGAAAGATAGTCCTCAATATTTATGATCCATAGGCTCTAACTATTCGTAAATCAGGTGCCTGAGCTAAAAGTTATGCCTGAAATCATGAATTGCCCTGAACCAAACTTCGCTTGGCTTTGAGACAGGTTTTTCCTATATTTGAATGGGGTGTGATGGCAACCATGGTTGGTTGGGTCTTACAGTTGCGATGCTATAGGGCCTGATAGGCAACGAATTTGAGTCCTGGTGAATTCTCAGGAGATTTCCAAAGGAATGTCACCTAGTTGAGGAATGTGCCATGGATTGGTGACCAATTGGGTCATTGAGCAGTGTTGGGTTTGTGAAAGGATTTCTCCATTAGGGCATTTATCGAAGATCTCGAGGGCTCACCGAGTGTACATGGCTAATAGTGATGACTTTATTATATTTTGAGTGAAGAATTGGATAATGGGGGGCATTGTGCCCTTAGGGGTTTTTCTTGGAGAGATATAGGGCTTACTAGGATATGGCCACTAGCTAGTTGAGTTTCTGACTTGTGTCTGGTTTTCAGGGTTTTTTTTAGGGTCTGATTTTAGGGAAAAATGGTGTTTCGAGAGTGGGAGAAAATGGTAATTTTCTTACCCTTTTGTACCCTAATATGGGAATATAGAAGGCTGAAGAATCCTTAAAAAATGGGCTTCATGGCCTGTAGTTTGAGGTCTTTTGAGGTACAAAGGTAAAATGGTAATTTGCCAGCCCTTTGGGATTTTGATGTTGAATGTCTTGTGAAAGTTGTTAACTTTCACATGTCTTTATTGTAGAGGATATTTTGGGAAGGTTGTGGAGAAAATGGGTTCAAACAGGGTTTAATTTGAACTTTTGAGGGTGTAGGGGTAAAATGCTAATTTGCCAGCCTTTCGTGCTTCAATGTGGGAAGGCTTATGAAGGTTGGCAAATTCAAAATGTTTTTATAGAAGAGATGTCAGAAAGTGGGGTCTGATTGGTTTTAATTTGGGCTTATGAAAGTTGGCAAATTCAAGGTGTCTTTGTTATAGAAGAGACGTCAAAAAGTGGGGTCTGATTGGGTTTGATTTGGGCTTCTAAAGGTGTAGGGGTAGAATGGTAATTTACCAGCCTTTAGATGCTTCGATGTGGGAAGGCTTATAAAGGCTGGCGAACTCGAGGTGGTGATGAATTAGAGTGCTTTCATTTGTTTGCAACCAGAATGTCCATTGAGAATGCCTGTTTATCTAAAGCTCAGGGGTGTCCAAATTTTGGTCATGTCCCATGTTGTAATGAACTTTTCTGACTCCATTTATTGACCCGAGTCAAAATTTGGGTGCTAATAGCTAGAAATGTAGAAGATCACAAATGCACGAGTGGATGATCTTTCTATATTGGAAACTATCTTGTTTCATGGCATAGTAAGAAACAAAACTTCATTTCCTTGTCAGCTATTGAAGTTGAATACATTACAGCTAGCAGTGGGTGTAGTCAACTCCTTTGGATGAAACAAATGCTAAAGGATTATGAGTTGAGTCAGGACACAATAAACTTGTTCAGTGGCAACACAAGTGTGATTGAAATTTTAAAGATCCTATTCAACACTCAATAACAAAGAACATTGACATTAAGCATCACTTCATTATGGAGTTGTTTGAAGACAAAACTGTCTCGTTGGAATACATTGAAACTATAAACCAACTTGCTGACATTTTAACAAAACCCCTAAAAGCCAAGAAATTTGAGCATATCAAAAACTCAATTGGTATGTGTGAATTGAACTAAACTGGTTTTCACTATGTTGGATGATGGGGATTATGGTGATGAGGATGGCAGCAGCTACGAAGGCAGTGATGGTGATGAGAGTTATGATGGAGAAGAATATATTCATGTTTAGCCATCTCTTGCATCTTCTATGTCTATTAATCTGACTTGTTTCTAGTTGGTTATGTAGTTGTTAAGTCGTTTGGTTGTATGATTTTAAATTATGTTGTTTAACAAGTGAAAATTTATGTTCGTGTGTTGAACCTTAATCATTGTCATTTTTCACTTCGCATGCTCATATCTATTATGCAATGATGCCTTTTGGAATTGTTCATCTTCACTTTGATGTCTTAAACTTTATAGGGGGGTGTCTTTCTTCATCTTCCATGGTTAAACTTACAAGTGTGTAGTGTATTGTATTTTTGTAAAAAAAAAAATTGTGGGAGTATGTATGTATTGTGTGTTTTGTCATTGAATTAACAAAAGGGGAATTTGTTGAGTTAAGAGGTTTGTCAATTCCATGTCAAAGTTGTGATGTCAAGTGTTGTGCGAGTCAAGTGTCAAGTCCTATATGTACTAAAAGAAAGAACACAAAGCCAAGCAAATGACATGACCAAGTGCAAAGTCAAGAACACAAGCCATGTGCACACAAAGCTCAACTCACAAATGAGGAAAAGGTTAGTCAAAGAGTTTGTCATGCACACCAAATAAAATCAAGGTAAGACGGTTGGAACAAAACCGAACATTGGTTATAGAAGACCGGACCCGAGCCATAGAGAAAAGCCCTCAATTGTTTATGTTTTTAACACAATTTTTAATCAAAAATTAAAGGCAAAAATGAGCAGGAAAAAGGGTAGAAAAAAGGGGACTGAGGAGTCGTGACCAATCCACAGAAATGCGGATCGAGCCAGGCTGTACTAAGTCTTAAAAATGCTGACTGGTCCTCCCTAGACCAAGCCACATATTTGTGGATCAGTCTAGAAGTTGCTAGACTAAGCAACTGGGGGACCTGAAAAGTCTGGACCAAGCCGCATTTTCACAAACCGGTCTAGCGAACAAAAATCATAGAAAAAATTAACTGTTTTATATCTGTGGCCCAGATCTGTTTTCCTTTTGGATTAGGGTTTATGCATGACCTAGACACTTATAAAAAGGTCTTTTTAACCCAAAAAGACTACTAAACAACAAGACAAAAACGTGCAAGAAATCTCTAGTGCTCTATCCTTTTTCTTCGTGAAGAAACTGTCTACATGCTAAATATTAGTAGATATTCTTAAGGCATTTCAATCACATCTCCAACTCTCAAGGAAGAGGTAGTGATGGTTAGGAAACCGAACAATATCGTAAAGCTCTGAGAGCTAGATCTCTCAAGGTAAACTCTATTAATCATTTTATTACTAATATATAGCTACATCAGCTTTTTAAGAAGCATAAAATCATATTGATTAATTAAGTTTTGTTTTCCATGACTAAAAGCATTTATTGCGATTAGCAAAGCTATGTCTACCTATTTAAAAAGACACAATCCTTGAATTTCACAAAGTATAATTAGTCTATTGTAGAGGTATTATTTATTACTATATCTTATTAATTTATGTGATTATTGTTTTTTCATCAGAGACATCGGAAATGGATTTGAACCTCGTTGGAGCCACCGAAGGTGGTAGACACATTCACCGAAGACACCAAACATAGACTACATTATTAGTTTTTCTTTGTAAATTATTCCTTATAATCATCATAATTGATTCATAAAATTTATAGGCTCAATGAGGAGGTTTATTAGAGTGAACATAGGCCCCGAAGTGACCAAACCACTATAAATGTGGTCTTGTGTGTTATTATGTTCTTTGTGAGTTGTGTACATTTATCTTGTATCTATATTGCACATCACAGCATCTCATCAAGTGTATTCAACTTTGCATAATTACGTGCTTACATTCAGTGGTATTGGTGGTACTACACGAACATCTTTTACATCATCTGGATGTTTCCCTAGCATCATTAAGTAATAAATAGTTAAATTATTGTACCTTGAGAATGTGTCTTGTGGAAACTTGGTATAACTAATTTGACATTGAATAACTAATACCTACCTAAGCAAATAAAATTTTGAAATCTAGGCAAATCTTATTCACCCCTCTGGGATCATTTAGGATGTAGAAATTCACGATCATAAAATCTTCAGGTTTTGATTTGTGTGGAGCAATGCATTCGGGTTTTTCACAAAATGACAGATAAATACTTATGATCAATCAAAAATTTCATGATCAGTGAAAAATTCCATGATTGATCATATAGGCTAGACGTGGAAAAAATTAAAATTCCATAAATTACATTGTACACATGTCTAACCTACATCAAATCGCACAAAACCATCAAATGACGTGGGAAGGCCTTAATAATACCCATTTTAGATCAAATGACCTAAGATAGAACAAAAAGGGTAGTGAGAGGAGAACCTTAGGAGGATCAAGAGAAATGAAGATTGGGAAAGGAAAAGAGCTTTGCTTCTTCAAAGGAAAGGTAAACCTCCAAAAACCTTAGATCTAGGGAAAAGATGATTAGATCCAATAAGAAACTTCATGAATTCTGATGTTTAGATTATTAACAATCTATTTTATAAATGAATTACAGATAAAGGAGATAAAGGGAAGGGAATTTTGGAAGATCTAGAAGATTAGATGAAGAGGAACCAAAGATAAGTGAGTTTACATACTTGATGTACTATTCCTTTGTTTTATTGTCATCTTTTTCATTGCTACTCTTCATTTTGTATGAAATTTTAATTTTCTGTCACTTGATTATTAGCTTTATGAAGTTTTGATAAGTTTGCATACTCTATTTGATTATTTCTTTCATTTTTCTATCATTTGCTTTGGTAATTTCACTAGATGATGTGAAATTTTTGAATTCTATGAGTGGATTATTAGAGTTACTCAAATTCGGTCAAGATTAATGAAAGATCTATTCATTTCTTTGCTCTAGTATTATGGAATCATTCAATTCCCAAATCTTTTTTCTATGAATGGAAGTATGGGATTTGGATCCTTGTGAAATTGAATGGGAATAGTGATTTTATATGATATGCCTATGATTATTTCTTTAATTCCCTATAATTACAATCTCTACTCATTCTAGTGATGATCTTTGATTAGTTTCCCTAAATTTACAAGATCCAAAGCACGTTCTTTGACCTAATTCACATGCTTGTTGATTATCTTGAGGCCCTCACAATGTTCCTTGCAAGATTATGTTGATTTATAATTGATCCTATGAATTCCATGGTAGAACCTTAGAATCCATGTCTTTATGGGGGATTCTTACTCGTGTGTTAGTTTTGAAAACTTATGGGAATGTTTTTAAATTCTACATAGCCTCATATGTTCCTAGCCCAGACAAGTATTTATTGCATTTTGGTTTTGGTTTTGAACACAAGCTTTGCACCTATGGTTTTGGTTTCATATACGAACTTTGACAACATGAACATCTTTTTTTTAGAATCATTATGTAGTAGTACCTTACTTTATATAAGAATTGGTTTCGACATGTCATTTTGAACATGTGGATTTGGTTTTGCACCCTCACCCAGAGAAATTTTAGCAGACAAACCCTTTATGCCCTAGGGGATTTTTACGAGCTACACCCTTGATGAGAGGATTTTTGCGGACTACACCCTTGATGCCCTGAGGGATTTTTATAGGTTACATCTTCATTCAGGGAAATTTTAGTGAACAAACCCTTGATTCCCTAGGAGATTTTTTCAGGATAAACATATTCGAAGACTCCAAAGGGGTTGACCTTTGGGCAAGCAGAGAGCCTACATGGGTTGATTTTATTTTATTTTATTCGATGAGTTTTGGTTTTAGAAACCCTATATCGGTTGATTTGATTTAGTTTTGATCCGATCCAATTTGATTTGATTTGATTTAACAAGTTTTGTTTTGGAAACCATATTGGGTTCCCTTGAGTCATGCATTGGGTGTAAAATCTATTAGCTAAGGAAGCCTACTCAAAATGTGCCAAAGCCTACTTATGTATAAGTATTTTGAAGTAAGCATCTACATCGCATGTTACATATTTTCCATTATGAGCTACACACTCCACATTTCAGTTGTGATCATTTATTTGAGCTTGAATTTTGTTTAATGTACATCTCTTGGTAGAATGCGATAATCGTTATGTTTAGCCTTGATCTACATATGCTCCACATGTCATAAGTAGCTATTTAGTATGTTTTCTCATGGGCTTCCCTGCTTACCCATGTTTTTAACACCATTTGATGGAGGCTCATAGTCATGTGTTTTCTACAACTTTTGGTCCGAGACGATGGTTTAGAAGACAAGAAAGCTTTAGCTTTGATTCCTTGTGTTTTGTTTACTTCTAGCGCGTCATGTATCTAATACAGGGACTTGAATGACTATCAGTTTAGTAAACTTTGATACTTTTATTAATGAGTGGAGGATTATTTATGGACTTTGATGGATGGTTATATTCAGTGCTATACATTTGGATATATAGACATTTGATGGATTGACTTGTGAGTTTATTTCCATTGCATAGTTTAGCATGATAGGCTAATGATTATTTTCAACTACACTTTGAGATTGATGATAATATAATTGTTGTTAAGATTCTACTTCTATGTATCATTAGTAAATATGGATCATCAATTTAGATATTAAATAAGAAGAAGAAGAAACCCCCAATGTCACACCCCAGAGTATGGAACACCACGTATAGATCTATGTACGGATTTTGGGGCATAATAGAGTTGGTATCAGAGTAGTTAGGTTTCAGTTCTGTAGACACTTAATATATAGAGATGAGCTTGTGTTTGGAAGATTCATATGGAAGAATGTCAAGTCAGTGGAAAAGGATTTTGAGGAATGTAGATGATTAATCAAGAAATATTTATTTGATCCTAAGGAGTTAAAGTGCTTTATACATGATGTGACTTTGATGGATGTAAGTATCTAACTACTATTTTGATGTTTATAGGTGAGAATGCTACCAAGGACGGACACTAAAGGCTGTCAAAGCACTCCACCACCGGACGATTTTGGCACGGCTAGTGTTTAGGAGGCCATCTGAAGTTTGACTAATATAGTTCAGGAACATGTGACAAGTGGTGCAATGCCCCACTTCCACTTTTGGTATAATCTAGAGATTCGAACCAAACACTATGTGTTCATATATGGTACACCTTGTATATGTGAGCAACAAGGCTAGCCTTATGCTCTAGAGACCTAAACATGGCTAAGAAATGATTATGAGAGCCTTGACCCAATTGAGTTAAACAAACAAGAGAAAAGAAGGCAAAAACCATTTATAAACTTTACATTTTTCTGAAGTTATCCTAAACAATAGATTTTGGTAACTTTATAAGTAAACCTATATCAACTCCAGATAAATCATCCTACAAACCATACATTATTGAAAAGATCTATGAGTCTACTTTATAATTCATCAAATGGAGATCAATTTCGATTTTTCTATAATAATTTATAACTATTTTTTCACAAGGTATCTGTGCTGACAATCCTACAGATTTGAGGTAATTTTATTGGTGAATCTATACCAAAACCATATGAATTATCTTATAAATCATATATCATTGGAAATCTCTAAGATTCTACTTTTCAAACACAACAAACGGAGATAGAATTGGAGTTTTGTAAACAAAGTTATGACCATTCTCCCATTGTGTGTTTATGTTGAAGATATTCAGGGTGTAAGATCAATCTGACTAAGTCTGGATCGACCTAAAGTAACCAAATCGATCCGATACTAAGTAGATCGATCTTATAGCTCTCTATTTTGCTGAAAAGTGGACAAAACTCTGTTTTGCTGAAAAGTGGACAAAAACAGTCCGGGTCAATCTGGCATCCTTGTAGATTGATCCAGAATTGACCTAGATTGCTTTTTTTTAGAAAAAAATGATTTTTCTTGATTTTGGGGAGTGAGGAACTCCCAACTCTACCCAAAACCCTAAATATATGTTAAAGAAATCATAATGACCTCATTTACATCAAAAAAATAAAATAAAGAGAGAGAGAGAGAGAGAGAGAGAGAGAGAGAGAATAGGATTTTGGGAAGAAGGGAAAGAACAACCCTAAATTGGGTAAGGTGGCCTATAAAACCTTTCCTTCATGAAAAATTTACTTAGATTTTGGTATTCTCTCATATTTTTACTTGAAATTTTATAGTATTTAATAGTTTATACCTTGTATATTATAGAGAAGGAGGATTTGGAGGAGTTTTTGAAGAAGGGGCTCAAAGGGAAAAAAAAGTCCTACAAGAGGAAACATAGATCTAAGAAGAAGAATATTTTTGTAAGTATGCATTATATGCACTTTCTCTTTCCTTAAGATCTTAGTTGTGTTGAGTTTTAGCTATGTTTTAAGATTGCGCTATGTTTTAATGGATTTACATCTAATCTCCAAGAATATGATAATTTCCTTGTGTAGGTTCATAATTTTCTTTGATTTAAGTTGGTTTAGAGTGTTGTGTCCTCTAATCCCCTTGAGTTTTTGGAAGAGAATAAATTGTGTGATGTTAGTGTCCTATTTTGATAAGTTTGTTAATCTTTAATCTAAGAGGAAAGGTGTTGTAGTTAGTTTCTTATAGTTTTGGGATGGGAATGATGATTCTATGTAGTGTATCTCGATTTTCTTTTAATATCCTTTGATTTCCTTATATTTATGTTCTCTAAACATTTGATTCATGGTTATATAATTAGTTCTCCATGATTTACAAGTTTATAACATGCTTATAGATTCTTTACCCAATCTTATTGTTTGTTTTGGTGGATTTTCATTTGCTCCTTATTAATCCATATGGATTTATTTGACTTGGTTACTTTCCATGCTAGAATCACATAAATTATGTATTTATGATTGAGAATCGTTTGTAACTCACAAAGCTAAGCAAAGATCTATGAGATTTTAGCAAGGAAAACTTGTAATCATTTGAAATACATGAATTTCTAGGAACATAATAGTAAAAATGGATGTACATCTTGTATAACTATTTGCAATCACTAGTTCTTCAAGATCTCAAGGCTCTTCTTGCAAGATCTCATTTCTTTGAGTTTCCTCTTTAAAGAATCCTCCAAAACTCTTCTATTTATATGTCACACCCCGAAACCCATAGCCGTGGGGCCATGAATTTTAGCACGTGACATTAACATATCACTTTACTTTTCATTCATTTTTAACCTGTATAATTTTTCTTTTCTTTTCATTCATACGCAGTGAAATAATACATAATCATATAATCAATTACATTCTCATAAGTCCGATCTGTATAAAATCCCATAACTCATAAACCATAATATTGTAAATAATCCATAAACAATACCTAACATTCCCATTCAATTAAATAAATAGTCTGACAAAATCAAATCCATTAACTGAAATCAAATACTAAAACCCTTAACTATTACATTCCTTGAAATTTAGACTGAAATAACTATACTAAAATAAATAAGTCTCTAATCCAAATAACTGAAATAAACAAGTGTCCGGTCTCTAACTATCTCTATCTGGAACTGCTACTCTGTGATCTCCTCATCATCTGTGGTGTCATATTGGGGTAAGTTTGACATACTTAGCAAGAAAACAGTAAACTATGAAAACAATGGATCAAGTCTTAGCACAATTTCAGAAACTAAACAGATACTTTTCTATTTACAATTCAATATGCATAACAGTTCATAAATCAATCTTATACATTA
>JAOXJP010235140.1:0-10052 GCA_025762735.1 Platanus orientalis
ATCCAAGGGGGGTAAGTGAGGGAGAGAATAAGAAGATTTGAATCCAAGGGTTGCCAAAAAAGGTTTAAAGATGTGAATGCATTTAATGCAAAATATTTGATTTTTAGCTTATTTGATGACTAGGGCCACTTTTTGATTTTTTCAAACCCTTTCTCTACCGTCACTCCTCACGAGTTCCTGAGCTCAAAAGTCAGTCTTGTTAGTGCCAATTTTAGAGTTCACAGATGCTCCGATCATGCTGGTCTAATCAAAACCAAATTATGAAAAATGGTAAGGGGTGAAATCAGGGTTTTTTGGCCAAAAAAGCTCTCAAATGCATTTTTAAAGGGAAAAATGGTAAAATTGATTCGAGAGTCACCCAGGGGTAGATGACACTAGGTTCAGGTGATTCACAGCTTTTGACTGCGTGAGATTACGGTACCCAAGCAGAAAATTATGTCAAAAACTATTTTTTGAGCGATTTAACAGAATTACATAGGGAATGCCGCCTCAGACCATATCCAGGGGATTTGAAGCTTGAGGAATCTCAGAGCTACAGGAGTTGACAGATTGGTTATTGGGTTCTTAGAAAGTTATCGAGAGTTTTTTGAAGCAAAGTCACTTGAACAAATTAGGTTTCTATAACTACCTACCCTTGCTGCATTCTGAGTTTGGAAGAACTTTTAAGGGTATTCTGCATGTCAAATACAGATAAAATGTACTTTTTTTAGGTTTGGGCAGAAATGACTGCTTGGGTCATGGATTTTCTGTAAATTAGTGTGGATCTGATAGTCTTGAGGCTTTGAATTTACAGTGGTGGAGCCATTGACTAACTGAATTTCTAATTTCAAATGCACTCCCGAGAGTCGGTTGGGCCATTGATTTTTAGACTTGATTCGTCACGCTTTTTGGAGTATTTGAGAGAATCTTGACAGATAGATTTTGTAAAAGTCCTTGCTCCTTAGACAACTTTTTGAAGGCCTCATGATTATGAAGAAATGGGCATGATTGATCCTGATTTGGAGTTCTGGAGAATATTCTGACTATAAAAGCAAAAAGCGGGAAATGAGCCTTTTGGGGAAGATTTGAGATTTCTCAGAGGTTTGAGACTTCAAATTTATCTTTTTAGACCTAAAAACTTGAAGCCAAGGCCGAGGCCGAGGTATGACGACTAACCTTTTTGGATTCGGAGATCGGATGAGTTTCTGAGAGTTTTAGCGTTAGGGTTATCATAGATTGAGAAATTGGTTATTGCTATTATCAAGCAGTGTTTGGCTTGTGATGAATTCCTTAGAGCAAGGAGACTTAGGGATGCATAGGATATAAAATTACACCATTTAGACCACAAGAGAGGCTCCATGGGTCCTTCGAGGGTCCAGGGGTCATTCTTTGAGTGAAAGGGGGTAAAATGGAAATTTTCTGCCTATGGGTCGAAAAAAGTGAAAATGTGAATTCTTTACCTATGATGCTTCGTGATAAGAAGGCTTATGTAGGTGAAGAAATTTAGTGATTTGGATGACAGATAATGAGTATTGAGCCTTTGTAGGAAAAAGGGTAAAATGGTAATTTTTTGATCTATGATGCTTTGCTGGAGAAAGACCTTCTTAGGGATGCCTAACTTCCTAGAGTCTAGGTTTGCTCTTCCTAAGCCAAGGGTGCTTAGAGTCTTGATGCCTAGATGTTGTTGTGTTGTCCTTATGCTATCACATGACTCGAGTTAAAATTTGGGTGCTGACAAATGCCCCCCTTTGGTATGTGTGGCTATGCCATACATTGTAAATGAGGAAGTGCGCTAATTTTGACTTGGGAGAGACCATGCTTCTTCCTTGTATATAACTCATGGATATTGGGTGGGTAGCTTTTGAAATATAGATAGCTTTAGTTTGAAAATGGTGATGGGCTAAATTTGTCCTTGATTTTGGATCAAGGTTTTGAAATGTATTCTTGGTTTAAGGGTATACTCTTTCGGTGTTTTGTAAATTCCTTCATTCTGATTTTCAAGAATGGGTATTCACCGATGGAAGGACCCTCTTTGTTTTGAAAATATGGGCTATCCATGAGTTATACGTAAGTAATATATATTTTATCTAGCTCTTCGGATGTTATTGTTAGCGTATACATTGCATCAAGAGACATGTAAGTCATCGACATTGGGCACAACTGCTTGAAAACATTATAGAAAACATTGTGGAAAACAATATGGAAAACCGATCATGCAAAAGCTATAAACACACGAGAACCATTTGTTTGAGGTTTCTTACAAGATTTGCATGTTTGTCATGTTTTGGATTTGTTGTATTGATTAATCATTAGTTCATTTGTGTAGTTGGTTACTCTAACGTCTTTTTGTGACTATCCTTAAGAGTTTTAAAGGGACTCAATAAGGGATGTTAGTGAAGCTCTCCCTGGAAAAGCCATGGAAAATATATGTAGTCATGATTGAACACTACTTGGTTTTACATCAATCATGGTACATAAGCACTAATATCACTTCTGAAGACATGTGTGACTATACATCAATTATGATATATGATATGATCGATCTACATCATTTACTTCATCCCACTTAGGCGAATGTTGTATTTTACGGGATTGACAGAGAGATTTTTGGAGCTCTCTCTAGAAAAGCTATGGAACCTTGGAGGGTCAGTGCTACGCATCCATAAAGCGATGGCTACATAGGTTATGGATTGACCCATGACAATATTTTCATCCCACTTAAACATTGCCATAGTAGGGGGACGTGCAAGGGAGAATTTATATGACTCTCTCTGAAAGCTGGGGCGGAATCTGTTAGGATCGGGTGTTATGCCTTGCCCAGGTGATAACAACCTAGTCTTTGCTAAAGTAGGTATAACACACAACATTTAAGGGTGAATGCAGCACAACACTTATGTCCCAATAAGTAAGTGTCACCAAGGTCTGTGCTAATATGTCAGTTTATTGAGCGGTGACTGTCAGAACTTACAGAGAAATGCTATTGCGCTCTTTCCCGAGAAGTTATGGAAGGGTTTTTCTCACAAGTAATCCATGTTATAGAAGTACTACTCAAGCTTGATAATTGTTTAGACTATGAATAGAAAAATATTATAGCTAGAAGCTAGCATTACATAGACTTGATGGATCAAAGTGTGGCATTGCTCATTTTTTGATGCTGAGCAAATGTCGCGGGGTGGCCATTAGTAAATCATGTGGCAGATAAAGTACTAACTAGAATGGCCGATGCAAATAAGATGTTCAAAAGTATGGACTAGGCTATGCCAAAATTTGAACTAGAAGGGTGGTTTGGTTGGACATGCAAAGAAATGTTATGAGCTCTTTCTCGGGAAGCAGTGGTGGGTTTTTCTCACAAGTAACCCATTTGCTGTGAGGAGGGTTCTTCAAGCATGATAGCAGTCCAACTATGGCCTTAGGAATTTCATAGACTTTATGGATTGAATTGTTATGCATATTTACGTCCTATAAATAGACATCACAAATGGATCATACCCTTTAATTGTCCTGACTTTGATATAAAGTAGGTGAGGATGGTTGGGACTGGAGATGTTGTTTCTCTCTCTCTAGAAGCTGTGGGGGTTATGATAACGAGGAACCCAATACTACGTATTATACATAACTCCCTAATGGTATTAGCACAAAGATAATACATAGACTATGAATCGAAGTGCAACATTCAGCTATACTCGAATAACCAAGATGCTATGCGGCAATTTGTTCATGGTTAAGGGATTGCCGACAGGGCTTATGGGAAACTTTTTGGGCTTGTTTTGATAGCCATGGGATCTCAAGAGACTGGTGTTATGTATTTGTTTCAACCATCTAATCTACAAACATGGCTGACATAATACGCAAGCTATGAAGTGATGATGCCTACTTACACCCCAAATAGGTGGTTTATTTGTGAAGGCCTTTCTACAAAGTTGGGGACCGACATGACTTAACGAACCTACATGGCCTACATGAGGTATGTCAGGAGGTTTTTAGGTTTACTCCGAAAGCCATGGAGATATCGAGGAATCGGTGATATATATATCTGTTTCGATCAATTTCTAAAGATGATTTTCATGGTATGTAGGCTATGGATCAATGTCAACATCTGTAGATACCTGGGTAGACAGTCTGCTATATCAATGGTTTCGGCTATTTACTGGTGAGGGAACCTAGAGTCCCTCATCAAACCTGCGGTGGCCTGAGTAGAGCATATCAGGAAGTTTTTGGGCTTAACTCTAAAAGCCATGGAGATCACAAGGATTGGTGCTACGTATTCATGTTTTGTCATGTTACGTAGGTGATGGAACGATGATCGATATTTTCCTATGTTTGGTGGGTAATCTATGATGTCAAAATTTGGCATTTTCTATGAGGGGGAGGCCTCACTGAACCTTTACATGGCTTGATATCAAGGTTAAAATGATCGATGCATCATTTTTTATCAAACATTGCCATAAGGATGATCTTAGCTGTAGTTGCATTGCCAGCAGAGCGGACTTCAGATTTCATGTGCTTGCGGGTTCATGCTAGGAGATTTACAAGGCTTAATTCATAATTACAGAGATGTTTGGGGATCAACACTACTTTGAAAGGGGGCCTTTACCCAATTTCATTGCTGAGGGGCCGAGGCCTAAATTCCTTAAGGGGCGGCAACCCACATTTCATTGTAGAGGGGCTAAGGCCCAAATTCCTTATGGGGCAATGGCTTAAGGGGTAGCAGCCCACATTTCATTGCAGAGGGGCCACAGCCCAATCTCATTTTTCAGGGGCTAGCCCAATCTCATTGCTTAAGGGCCACAACCCAATTTCATTGCTCAGGGGCCATGGCCCAATTTCATTGTTTAGGGGCCACGACCTAATCTCCTTGCTTAAGGGCCTAGTCCCATTTCCATTTGTTTGGGGGTTTGTTCCCACTTTTCATTACTTTGGGACTGAGGCCCAACTTCCTTAATGGGTAAAGGCCCAAATTTCATTTTCTTGGGGCCCATGCCCCCATTTTCATTGCTTGGGGCCTCAGCCTAAATTTCTCTTGCTAATGGGTGACATATCATTCTTTGTTTCAAGACTGGTATGGAATGAGACTTCATTTGATATTTTTAGAGATGATGTATCATCTCTAGTTTTGTTTAGCGATGAATGGCATTTTGCTAGAGATGATGCTTCATCTCAATTTTTATTGGGAGGTGATGGGCCATCTCTAATCACAATTGATGGAAGATGATGCATTGTCTCCTCTCTTCTTGGGGGGATGATGTATCATCTTTAGCTTTGCATGACCCTGAATGGCGCTCTACTGGGGATGATATTCCATCTCAATTTTTACTTGCTCCTTGATTCTAGAGTCATCGACAATTATGTAAAAGGCTTCCCTAGTGATATGGATGATGCTTTCCAATGATTGATAGTGCTGATTGATTAATGATTGAGATTTGAAGCCTGGATTGGCTAGCCTTTGCATTTGATTTTAAAAGAGGTTTTAAAAATTCATTTTCTAAAATATTTAATTGATTTGAAAAGTTGTGCTCCTCAAGGTCTTTGAACATTAGGGATGACCTATTGATGACTCTTGAATACATAGGGTCTTATTTCCATATGCTATGTTACTATGCTTAGTCTGGGTGAGGCATGAAAGGCTTACAAGTTTTGGATATTGAATGTGTCTCTCCAAGGAGAGAGATTGCAAGCCTATGTTTGAGGTCTTTGTTCTTACTTTGTTAGGAGATGACTTTTGATGATGTGCGCTCATGACTTGATTGACTTGACTTAAATCAGGGTGCCATTTCTGATTTTCACCCTAAGTGCTAGCTTAATTTTGCTCCTTTTTTGCCTATGTTTACCAAGACTGGGTCAGAGTGCCATTTTCGGTTTTCACTTTGACCTTCGCAATATTTCTTTTTGTCTTTTTCCATTTTTTTCCCTGTACTCAAACAGGTTTGGGCTTTTTGGAAGATGACTGTACAAGGTAGATGTTCTTGTTCCAAGTTGGTTGAATGTTTGACTTGTGTATTGCTGACTTTTACTTAGAATTTGTTGCAGTGTTAAGAGACTTGAACAGTTGCTTTGCTGAACGAAAGGCTTATTAAATAATGTCAAGGTCTGCCTTTGAGTAGGTTGAATTGAAAGGATCTGGAAATATGGATATGAATGGCTCTTGCTTAGAGGCTGATTGCAAATTGACAATTATGGTTCTCTACAAAATGCCCATTTCTTATAGAAGATTATGGTTCTGTACAAGATTTCCATATTTTGAAGAAAATCATGGTTCTCTATGTATTTATATGTTTTGAAGAAAATCATGGTTCTCTATAAAATGCCCATGTATTGAAGGAAACCATGGTTTTCTATAAAATCCTTGTATGTTTTGAAGAGAATTATGGTTCTTTATAAGCTTTTTCTTTTGCTTTTCTCTTTTGTTTATTTTTTTGTTTTTCTCTTTTTTTGTTGAACCATTGATTTTTTTGCTGTAGATTTATAAAAATGAACATGATTATGGAAATGCAAAAGTCGATAGGTAAGAAAATGTTTAAGCAAAATGACTATTAAAAGTCTTTTCACTTCAAATTTTCATGGTAAAAGTCACTTTTATAGTAGTCAAGCAAAGAACCTTTTGAATTAGTCCAAGTTTACAAATCTAAAGAAGTCTTCCCCATCCATGTTTCCCAATAGTAGTGCTCCACCAGACAGCTTCGGTTTGATAATAAAGGGTCCTTCATAATTTGGCTGAGGTTGCCCTCGTGGTGCCTGTTCATGTGGAAGGACTTTCTTGAGAACTAAGTCTCATTCCTTGACATCTCTGGGTCTAACCCATTTGTTGAATGTTGTGGCCATGTGCCTTTGATAAGCTTGCCCATTGCTCATTGTTTGCAGTCTCTTCTCATAAAAAAGGTTCAGCTGATCATGTCAAACCTATGCCCATGCTGACTATGGAATCTATGCCTCGGCTAAGACTCGAAGACTTGGGATTTCAACTTCAATTGGCAAGATTGCCTCCATACCATAGACTAATGAATAGGGGGCTAACCTTGTTGAAGTGCAGATTGAAGTTCTATATGCCATAAGTGAATCATTTTCTATAAGATCTTCTTAAGGTTCTTGTTGGCTGCTTCTACTGCTCCGTTCATCTGTGGTCTGTATAGAGAAGATCGATGGTGGTGAATCTTAAACTTCTTATAGAGTAGCTTAAGATCTTTTCCCACAAAATTGGATGCATTGTCAATGATGATTTTGCTAGGAACACTATATCAGCAAATGATGTTTCTTCATATGAATCTGACTGTGTTCTTCATTGTGACTGCTGCTAGAGATATGGCTTTGACCCATTTAGTAAAGTAGTCAATGGCCACAATGATGTACAAATGTCCATTGGTGGCCTTCTGAGGCATAGGTCCTACCATGTCAATTCCCCACATAGAGAATAGCCAAGGAGTAGTTAGGTCATGCAATTCAAAAGCTGGTGCTTTAATGATGTTGGCATAAGACTGACAAGTATGACATTTCTTTACATGTTGACAACAATCTGTTTCCATAGTTAACCAGTAGTAGCCTAGTCGAAGAATCTTTTTATCAAGCATGAGCCCATTTATGTGTGGGCCACACTCTTATCCATGGATATCTTCAATGATAGTGGAGGCTTTAGCTTCCTCTACACATCTCAAGAGAACATGATGGGGGCACTTCTTATACAGGGTCCCATCATGTAAAACAAATTGAGTAGCTAATCTTCACAAAGCACATTGATCATTCTTGGAAGCCATGGATAGAAGAGTCTAATATTCTAAATAATTCTTTATGTCGAGGAACCACAGTTCCTTGTTCAAATCAGTAGTTGTAATCTAGAGGCAATAAGCTGGCTCATTTCTCTGTTCAATTTTAATTGGTGTCATGTCTGCCCCTTAAGGGATGTTAATCATTGAAGCTAATGTGGTTAAAGCATCTGCAAAGCTATTCTTCTTCTGCTAACGTAATCGAAAGTCAGTTTTGCAAAGTTCTTGAAAAAGATATGTAAACATTCATGTTAGTCTAAGAACTTCTCCTCTTGGATGAACCAATTTTTGATTGCTTGGAAGATGACAAGTGCTAAGTCTCCATAGACTTCTAGGTCGTCAATGCCAAGGTCAATGGCTGCTTTCAACCCAATGATGCAAGCTTTATACTCGGATATGTTATTGGTGCATATAAAGTGCACCCTTACGATAATTGGAATAAGAACACATGTAGGGGAAATGAGCACAGCTCCAATTCCACAGCTTAACTGATTGACGGCTCCATCGAAGCACATCTTCCATCTAACTATCTTACTAGATTCAACTTCAACATAAAGTATATGTTCATCTGGAAAGTTAAATTTCAAGGATGAAGGTTCATCTGCTGGTCCATCTACTAAGAAATCAACTATGGCTTGCCCCTTGATAGCTTTTTGTGAGACATATGTGATGTCGAATTCTGAAAGCATCATGAGCCATTAGGTAGTTCTTCCTGTGGTTGCTGGTTTCTTGAATAAATACTTGATGGGATTTATCTGAGATATCATAAATACTTTGTATGAAAGAAAGTAATGCTGAAGCCTTTTAGTGATGTAGACTAGAGAAATTCAGGTCTTCTCAAGAGGAGTGTATATGGTTTCGTAGTCAACGAAACACTTGCTCATGGCTTGTTCCTTCTTTCTTGTCTTGTCATGTTGTCCTAGCACACATCCCATGGAGTTGTCATGCACAGTTAATACTGAATGAGCGAGTGGTTTGGCTTTAGAGAGATCAATAAAGGTGGGCTTAACAGATAATTCTTGATTTTGTCAAAGGCAATCTAGCAATCATTGTTCCATTGGGTTGGAGTGTTCTTCCTTAGTAGTTTGAACAAGGGCTCATAAATGGGAGTGAATTGAGCAATGAAATGATTGATATACAGGATATGGCCTAAGAAACTGCGTGCATCCTTCTCTGTGTGAGGTGTAGACATTCTAATGATTGCTTTGGCCTTGGATGGATCAAGTTCTATGCCTATTTCACTGATGATGAAGCCTAACAATTTTCCATGAAAGGCTCTAAAGATGCATTTGTTTGGGTTCAGCTTCAGTCTGTATTTTTTAAGACGGGCAAATAGCTTCTGTAGATGGCTCAAGTGATTTTCTCAATGAGGAGATTTGACAATCATGTCATCTACATAGACTCTATCTCTTTGTTCATCATGTCATAGAAGAGGGCAGTTATTGTCTGTTGATATGTTGCCCCTGCATTCTTGAGATTGAAGGGCATTACTTTGTAATAAAATGTGCCCCAAGGGGTTGTGAAAGTAGTCTTCTCATGGTCTTCCTCGGACATCTTGATCTAATTGTAGCCTGAGAACCCATCCATGAAGGACATTATCTCGTGTCCAACAGTATTATCTATGAGCACATCAATGTGGGGGTAAAGGGAAGTCATCTTTGGGACTGGCTTTGTTTAGGTCTTTGTATTCTATGCACATTCAGACTTTTCCATCCTTCTTGGGTACAAGTATGATGTTGGCTAACCATTAGGGATATTAGACAAACAAAAGAAAGCCTGCGTTTAATTGCTTTTGGATTTCTTCTTTGAGGGCTAGGGACCATTCTGGTCGCAGATGCCTAGGCTTTTGCTTGATGGGATGAATATCCGGGTTAGTGGGAAGCTTATGGGTGATAAGGTCTGTGACTAGATCAGACATGTCTGTATAGGTGCATGCAAAGATTTCTATGTATTCTCGAATCAAGTTTAACAAGACGTGCCCCAAATTTGAAGTGCTGGGGGTCCCAATTTTCACAATTCTAGGCCTGACTTTTAACCCAAGATTGATTTCTTAGAGGTCATCTACCGATGGAGGATTCCAGTTCTCTTAGCGCTTAAAGGCCTTGATCACCTCTTTTGGCATAATTTCATCATTATTCTATTTTTGTTGTTCCTATTTTTAAAAGAAAAAGCTTTTAGTATTAATTTACATGCAAAGGGGATTTTATACTTGAGAAGAGCAACTGGACATGGAATCAGACTCCAAGTTGCCTACATACCCGATGTTTATGCTGATCACAAGTTTAGGAAAGCTTGTTCAATTGGGATCAAGTCATGCAT
>JAOXJP010235141.1:0-10052 GCA_025762735.1 Platanus orientalis
TTTCCCCTTTTTTTTTTTTTTTTTTTTTTTTTTTTTTTTTTTTTTTTTTTTTTTTTTTTTTTTTTTTTTGAGGATGTTAGACGTGAGGATTTGGGGCGACCCCTTAAAGAAAGCTTAAAGTCTGCCCAGTATCAGGGGAGGATACATCAGCACTGAAAGTGATAATCACCTCTCAAAAAGTGTTAAATCACTTTTCAAACACAGATGTGTCTGATCCTGTTTGAGGGCAAACCTTAGGCGTTTTTTAAGGGGTCACACCGAATCCCAACCGGATGTTTACAAACTGACGACAAAAGAGAAAGCTACGGTAGTTATCAAAAGGCAAAATGACCTTGTTTTACTTTAATGACATTCACATCTAGGGAGCAAATGTTTTGTCCAGGAATTTGAAAGTCCCACCATCTCTTCACATCCGGCTGGGATTTGGTATGGAGATCAGTTTTTCCCGATGTATTAGAATGACATCAGGGGGCTGACACATCAGTGCCAAAAATGATTTTCACTTTTTAGGGGTACTTATCACTTTTCAATACTGAAGTATCCACCCCCTGATACCATTCTAATACATCAGAAAAGCTGATTTCCGAACCTAATCTTTTCTGCCTCACACCATAGGTTAACACATGATAATTCTTTGAAGTTGGTGCCTCCTTTAAATAGGGAGCAAATGTTCATTTGAACACCTTTTTTATTATTATTATTATTACTATCATTATCGTTTTAACCCTATGCACCCCATTTTTCATTTGAAAACTGTTTTTTGTCATTTTAACTACACCCGCTTTTGTGTGTAGGACACAGTGGGATACAAAATCCTGAACAGGACATTTGTTATCTTTTATTATACATACATAACTAAATTTATAATGAAATGCCAAAAATTAAAAAAGAAAAATTACATTATATACTTCCCATGTCTCAATTCATTGTCTTCTATTTTATTTTATTTTATTTTATTTTTATAAAATTTCACCTTCTTCTAATTGAAATGGTCTTTTTAATCTCATTAATCTCGAGTAGATTTAATAAAATTCCCCTCTTCTCCATGTAGAATACCACTGTTATGTGTTCTGATTTTTTATTTTTGATAAAATGTTCTGATTAAAACTATTATTATAACTACAAGTGGTAGTATTCATAGTATAAGAAAAAAAAATTATCAAAAAAATTATTAAAGTTGTTGGAAAGTACACTCACATGGGGAAGGGTTGCTTAACTAAGAAAACCTGTGAGAATCTTTAGAGATGGGAGTTATGTGGGACAAAATATACAAATTTCGGTCAAAATTCCATTACATATGGCTTCGCTTAAGGTTTTTGAGTAAGATAGGGATGCAGGCTAATGCATTTTTTTTTATCATGTGGAATGGCTGGCTGCACCATAGGTTGACACATGACGTGTATAGGATTAAAGATCAGAAAAAAAAAAAAAAAAATTGTTCAATTCATAAAATAAATGTACAAAAAGAGGTACCAAATTCAAAAACACATTTTGTGTTAATGTGTTGCACGTCGTATAGTGATCCCACCAAATATGTTCATAGATTATTTGCTTTCCCAAACCCTATCATTTTAAACCATTTTATCAATCCTTAAATCCCATGAGGTAGGTAGAAGCCATTTTACTATTACTTTTCCCTAAACATTGTATACGTTGGATCTATGATTATTGGGAATTGTGCACGGAGGCAAAACGCATAGTAGAGATCCTACTTTATAATAGTTTCCAGAAACAAAAGCTACAATAGTCACAAGGCTAAATGATCTTGTTTTACTTCAATGACATTCTCATCCTTGGGAGCAAATGTTCTGTCCAGGAATTTAAAAAGTCCCACTGTGTCATCACACCACAAGTTAACACATGATGTTTTCTTGAATTTGGTGCTTCTTTTGAATAGAGAGGAAATGTTCATTTGATCACTTTTTTTTTTAATCATTTTATCCCTATGCACCCCATTTTTATAGGTACCTACTTTTTCATTTGAAAACTGTTTATTACAGTTTTAACCCTAAACTCCTGCCTTTGTGTGTAGGACACAGTGGGACATACAAATTCCTAGACAGGAAATTTGTTTCCTTTTATTATACACACGTGGCCAAATTTAATAATTTATGATTAAACGCCAAAATAGAAAATAATAACATTTTATACTTCCCATTTCTTCATTCATCCTCTTCTATTTTATTTTAGTTTTCATTTATTTTTCTAATAATTCACCATCTTCTAATTGAAATGGGCTTGTTAATCTCATTGATCTAGAGAGTAGATTTAATAAAATTCCTCTCTCCTCCATGTAGATTATCACTTTTATGTGTTCTGATGAAAACTATTATTATAAATACAAGTGGTAGTATCCATGGTAGGAGAATAAAAATATGATATTATTTTATCAAAAGTATTATTAAAATTGTTGGAGAGTAGAATCACATGGGAAAGGATTGCTTAACTAAGAAAACATATGTACGGATCGTTAGAGGTGGGAGTTATGTCGGACGAAATATAAAAATTTTGGTCAAAATTTCGATATATATTATGGCTTCGTTTAAAGGTTTTAAATAAGATAGGGATCGGAAAGGATTAGGTACGGTAATCAGTTTTTCCTGATGTATTTGAATGGCATCAGGGGGTGGACATATCAGCATTGAAAAATGATAAGTACCCCCCAAAAAGTGAAAGTCACTTTTCGGCACTGATGTGTCAGCCCCCTGATGTCATTCTAACACATCAGAAAAAACTGATTTCTGTACCTAATCCCAGCCTGATAGGGATTCATGTAGACGCATTTTCTACCATGTGGAAGCAAATCTTATGTGACCATAGTGTGGCTGCATGATAGGGTGTATAGGGTTAATACATTAAAAAAACGTCTTCAATACAACAGGTAAGTGTCCAAAAAGTGGCACCTAATTCGGTGATAAAAAAATATAGGGTTAGCCTAGCTACGATGGATGTCATAGAGTGATCACACCAAATTTGATCATAGATGATTTGCTTTTTCTTTCCAAAATAATGTTCTGTTTAGGATTTGCAGTTCACCACCCCCTCCAAGCCCTAAGGATTTGGTAGGACTAAATAAAGTCACCCTAAGATAGGGCTGACACATGAGCATAAAAAAAGTGAAAAGCATCTCCAAAAAGTGTAAGTTACTTTTTTGACGCTCATGTGTTGGGCCCTGTGTCATTGTTATCTTAGGGTGACTTTAGTTAGCCCCAAGTGAGGGGAAAAACAATGCATTTGAACATAACATTATTCATTTTTTTTGTTTCGATCCCTACCATTTTAAACCTGGAAAGGATGTTCTGTCTATTTGGTGTCTACAATGGTGTCCAAGACACCAAGGGCTGTCATATGGAATAAATGCATATTTCAAATTCGAAAAATATATTCTCCACCCATTTTACTTTATATGACGTCTCCTGGTGTCCTCGACACCAAATCCTAGACAGAACATCCTTTCCATTTATTTTATCAATCCTTCCTATGAGGTAAATTACCAAAAACAACAACAATAAACAGCGTTATCCCAACTATTCAGAGTTGACTACATAAATCTTGTTCTGCCATTTCGTTCTATTTAGGACCATACTTGCTGTTAAATTACAAGTTGTCATGTCTCTTCTTAATACTTCAACCTAGATCAATTTTGGCCTTCCTCTAGTCTTTCTACCACCTTCAACTTGCATTGTCTCACAATTTTTCATTGTGCAATCGATGGTTTTCGTTGCACATGTCCAAATTATCTCAATCAACTTTCCTTCATTTTATCACCTATTGATACTACACCTAAGCTCCCACGAATGGATTCATTCATAATTTTATCATTTCTAGTCTTGCCACTCATCCATCTCAACATCCTCATTTTCAGCCACACTCATTTTGCATTAATGTTGTTTGTTGGCTATCTAACATTCTATTCCATAAAGTATAATTGGTCTTATAGCTGTCTTGTAAGATTTTCCCTTCAATTTTAGTTGTATTCGTTTATCACACAACACTCTAGAAGCAACTCTCCACTTCAACCATTCAGTCTTAATTCTATGAACAACATTATCTATAATATCTCTTTTGTTTTGCATGATTAAATCAAGATAACAAAAATGGTCAAGTAAATTACTAAAAAAAATCCTTTGAGATAGGTACAAAACATAACAAAAAAGGGAAATGATGTTTTGTCCAAGATTAGGTGTCCAAAACACTAGGAGATGTCATATGGAATAAAATGCATATTCCCTATTCAAAAAATGCATAACCCGTTCATTTGATTCCATATGACAACCTCTCGTATCTTGGGCAAAACATCATTTCCGATCCAAAGTGTGGGGGCTAGGGGGCAATTGCCCCCTTGAAATTCCCAAAAAAATAATGAAGAAAATGTTATATGATTAAGGCTATTAAAGAGTCGAGCTAGCTTAAGCTTAGCTCGTTAAGAATTGAGTCTAAGCCTTGTTTTAAGCTTGGTGAGTCGAGCTTGAACTTTGATTAAAGCTCGTTTATTAAGTGAACCTAAGCCGAGCTTCACTAAGCTCAACTCGCTAAAAGCTTAGCTCCTTTAAACCTTGGTTTAATTAATAATTTTATAATAAAATTATATATATTAACAATAATAAAGTATAAATAAACACATTAGGCTAATGAACAAATAGGATATTAGGTTTTTTTTTTTTTCTTTTGATGAGCCGAACCGAGCCGAGCTTGGACTTATCTTCATGAGCCTGAGCTCAACAACTCAGGCCCGTCACGAGCCTGAGCCTGGCCTTCATGTGACGAGCCTAAACTGGGTTGAGCAAAGCTCGGCTTGTTGACACCCTGATGAGAAAGTGTTTGTAGTGTTTATGGTGAATTATAAGTTGACACATGTTGTATTTAGGGTTCAAAAAAGTGTTCAGGTGTAAAAAAGAGACACCAAATTCAAAAATGCATGATGTGTCAATCAATGGCACTTGGGTCAACATAGACAATCATCCTTCATCTAAAAATTGTATATGTTGGATCTCTAATTATTGGGAATTGTGCATAGAAGCAACACATTCATTGTTCTGATATCCTACTTTAAAGTTGTTCACACGTCATTGTCTTACCGTAAAGTTCCTATGCATCTGGGTGGATTAGGTTAGACAACTTAGAGAGTGGCTAAAGTTAGAATCATATTACGACACTTTTTTGAGAGGATTTTTTCTCTTTTGGCACTGATTATGCATCGGGCTGGATTAGGTTAGACAATTTAGAGAGTGGCTAAAGTTGGAATCTTATTATGGCTCTTTTTTGGGAGGATTTTTTCACTTTTGGTACTGATGTGTGAGCCCTAATGTCATTCCAACTTTAGCCACTCTCTATGTTGTCTTACCAAATTCTCTGCAGCCCCTTGCATATCAAATTAAAATCTTTTGAAAATGGGTTGGTATCTTCTATGCCACTCCCCTTGTGACCCACTCAATGATCGCAGAAGGGGGGGGGGAATCAATTCATTTTTTTTGAGATGTGAATCAATTCAGTTTTTGAGATGTGACATCTCAAAAACTGAGTTAATCCCTGCTTGTGTGGTTATTGAGTAGCTCACAAGGGGGTGACGTAAACAATTTCATGCTTTTGAGAATACGATTGATTTGTCTGAGCTGATATCCTTTATGCCACCCCCTTGTGAGACAGTCAAGACCACACAGGAGGTTAATCAATTCACTTTTTGGAGGTGATGTGACATCCCAGAAGTGAGTTGATTGCCCCCTTGTGTGGCCTTGAATGCCTCACATGGGGAGTGGCTTAGTTAGGCCTTGGTAATAACAATAATCATGTACCACTTTTTTTAGGAGAATGATTGTCTGTGTTGATACAGGCTTATGTAGGTGTGCCATTGGTAAACACGTGAAATGGTTTTTAAAGGGATTATGAATAACACATGATGTATTTTAGAATTTGGTGTCTCTCTTTTTACTACACTTTTTTGAACCCCAAACACAATAGTGTCAACTCATAATTCGCCATAAACGCTTTATCATCACAGACCATTTTCTTCAATTCTTCTGTTTGAGAAGACATTCACATCCTTGGGAGCAAATGTTCTGTCCAAGAACTTCAATGTTCTACCATGTCCTCACACTATAGTCTGACACGTGATGGTTCTTGAATTTGGTGCCTTCTTTAAATGGAGAGCAAATGTTCATTTGAACACTTTTTCATGGTTTTTACCCTATAAACCCAAAAGATTGTATACAGAAATCTGCTTTTCCTGATGTATTAGGATGGCATTAGGGGGTGAACACATCAATGCTGAAAAGTGATAAGCACCCCCCCAAAAAAAAAAAAAAAAGTGAAAGTCACTTTTAGGTACTGATATTCAGCCCCCTGATGTCATCCCAATACATCAGGAAAAGCAAATTTCCCTACCTAATCCCAGCCCTTCGTGCTCAGGTCTCCCATATGATGTAGAAGAGTGACGTGGTCAATTAGATCATCCATCAAATAAATTATTCTCTGGATTTGCAAGTTGTTTGGTTTCTACCCATATTAGCTGCTGGTTCACCATGTCATTGCAATATCAATTATCTAAAATAGTAGCCTCATGTGTCAGTTGGGAATTAAAGGGAATGCCATGTTGCCACCCCTCCTTTTTTTTGCCAGATTTTTCTAAAAAAATATCATTTTTACACTATAAACCTTTCTCCTTATCTCCTCAAATCCTTAAACGCTTTATCCTTTTTCTCCTAAAATCTTCACCATCCTCACATGCTTAAACAACATTAACTAGAAACTGTAACTAATCTATTTTTTAACGAGTGGGATAGGATTGGGTCTTCTTTTTTTGTTTATTTTGTTTTTTAATGAGAGAAATAACTATATTTGGTTGAACCGGACAAATATTGGTTTAAAACCAGGATAAAATCCTTGGTTCACCGAATCTATCTCTCAAGTTTATTTTATACTTTAGTCTAGGAATAAAATGTTATGTCAGAATTTGGTGTCTAGAATGGTGTCTTGGATACCAAGAGATGACAAATGAAAGAAAATGAAAGGGTTAGGCGAAATTTCAAATTTCAGCGCATTTTCTTCTGTCTCTTCCCCTAGTGTCCAAGACACCATCCTAGACAGAAATACCCTTTTATCTATTCTTACCAAGCCCTAGTCCGAGTTTAAAAAAATCTCCACCGAAGAGTTCATTCGTTATCTTTAGCTATTAGTTATTTGGGTAATTTTTCCTTTTCTATATGTTTAAGGTATATGATACTCTCATTCACTTCAAACAAGACATTATGGTTTGTAGAGTTCTTTGAAACTTATAGGAACAAACGAAAGATCAAGATTTCGGAAGTTGGCACTGGAAACTCATGGAAGTTGATTCTTAGAATAGTCATCTCTTGCCTTGAAGAGCTCAAACAGCTTTGAAGCAGCTCTTCAATCGTCGTCTGGTCGGTGATTTTTTATTTTTGTTTTCTCCCGTTGAAAGAAATAAAATTTCTAGGTTTTAGAGTTTTTGTCAAATAGCTAAAGGCCGAAACTCACGAGTAGTAGGTGAAGTGGGCAACATGTGGAACCCTATGGGTACCCAATTAAGCTGCCCTGTGGAAAATTCCTTTGTCTGGCTAGATTTAATCAATAGTTGACTCAGCCAGTAACCCGTCTCTACACTAATTTTATACAATTTATAACTGAAGTAACTGCTAATAATCCATAATATATATATATATTGAACAAAGCCTTATTTAATTGATAAAACCAATTAATTACACAAATAAATCTTACATTTATGTATAAAAAAGCTTTGTCATTATAGTTTTATGTGTCTCATTACTCAGTAGCACGTGGGATTTATCCTTGCAGGGATGGCAGGTCCATGGCACGTGGGACAAGAGACATAAGGGGCTGATCACTCTTTGTCATGACAGTGTTCCTCGCCTAGCATTTCACATGGGGATGGTGCTCTAGCTAGGGTTGCAAATGGACTGGATTCAGACCGGATATGACCATATCAGTTTCCTATTCAATAACTAACGGATATTCGAAAACTATATCTTATCCGCTTAAATAATCTGGATTTTGAATATTTGAAAAATATAGACAATTTTGTATATGTCATCATCACCATCGCTAGTGTGGTCTTTTCTATCCCATCTCTATCTTTGTCACGATCTCCAATACCATATAGCCAAACAATGATGCCAGATGGAGCAAACACCATTTCATTCCTTATGTGGTGGGTGCGAACTTCTACCACTACAATTAGGCTAATTGTAATAGTACTTATGGGTACTGTCATGAATGGAGAGAGAACAAATATGAAATAAAGAGTTTATGTACTTTTAGAATTTTAATTATTAAGTTATTTAAGATTGTTGGAGTAGTTTTAAATCCAACCGTCTATTCTATATTCTATATATTGTTATATTTAGATAAATCGGATTGATGTATGTCTATCAATCCTATATGATAGAAACAGATATTTTTATAAATGGACCAAATAGGCTTTATTTTGGATCCAATGCAGATGATTGTGGATATTTTTCAGATAACTTGCAACCCTAGCCCTAGCTAGTTATTTATATAACAAGGTCCACTCAAAAAGAAAAAGAAAAAAGAAACAAAAACTCTTGAAGTACAAAGATATTTATCTAGTTATTACCAATATAGTACAATGCAAATAGAATTATTCGTCCAAATCTTATCCCAATTAGTCGATTAATTTAAATATATATATATATATATAATATACTACAATTTTTTCTGCTTTTCAGTGGGTTGGCTTGTAAAATTTTGTCATTGAGAGAAACTAAATAATTTATTATAGAGCTTTGGTATAGAGTTAACAAGAGACGAGGTGTATAGAATATAGATTAAACATTTCCCAACGTCACCTACACGTACCCACCCACTCCGAGAGAGGGAGAGGGAGAGAGAGAGAAAGTAACACCAGAAAATCCTTTCTATAACTCCCAATTAAGCAACTAGGCATATATATTCTCACATTTGCAGGACTTCTGCATCTTTCAAAGGATCTATAGACATGGTTATATACACCCACGTTTTATTCTATCAAGTTCCTTTGGATCATTTGGCAAGGTTTTGAGGGATAAGCATTGACCTAGATTGAAGATGTGTTTCCTGTTTGTAAATTTTGTCAGCATCTAACACTACCAAGATATGCAACACCTGTCTGCAGTTGTGTGATTGACGCTACCTCTCCCGCTGTGTTGTGGGTCTGCATAAATGTGACAGTCATGAGGCCCATAAGGTCCTATGAGCTAGAAAGAAAGAAAAAGTTATGAAGGGAAGGAGTTTTCTTAGGTACTTATCCATTGTGTATTTTTTGCAATATCCTCTTGTGACTTATGTGTATTGACCCAAACATCCTTTATCAGGTCACATGTCATGCACTGATTGGTAATGGAGTGATATTGTCCATTCAAACCGGAGATTATTCAAAATGGGTGGATGGAATAGGTTTTTTTTTCCACATAGAACCTTCTTTTGACCTCATGAAGGGATGATGTGTCCAATCTAGAGTCCGTCTAATAATAGACCTTTTGGATTGGCCATACGTTTGCAATAATTCCCTTTGAAGTTTGAACATCTTCGGGTATTATTTTGATAAATTAAGATCTACCAATTGTGTGATGCGGATGCTTATCAATGAATCTAGAAAGTCTACTTAACCCTAACCTTATGCGAGAAAGCAAAATCAAACTACAAGAACGCAGTGGCAAAGGTGGAAACGACGTCTCTTTCTAGTTTCAACAAAAACCAGTTGCATTGCTTTAAGAACCCCTGTCGTAATTTTCATTAACTCTATTATCAGGGTCGCAGGCCACCAACCACTTGCTATCTAAATAACAAATCAATAACCATTATTAATTAAATTTTCATTATTTTCTAACCATTGTATTTAATTTTTGAAATTCATTTTAATACCAAAAATTGACAACCCAGGATGGATTCATGTGTTTCTGAGGTCACCCTATTTCCCCGTGGCATAGCCCTTCCTTATGGAAATGAAATCACCTGCGCCGGGAATAAATGAGCTGATTTTTTACACCGTTAAACATGGGAGGTGGGGGCCAACACAT
>JAOXJP010235142.1:0-10052 GCA_025762735.1 Platanus orientalis
GCACTGACCTGTCCACCCCCTGATGCCCAGCAGACCAAGCGTTCGTTAAGGGAGGCAGACAAAATCCTTCTTTCTGTCAAGATGGTTACAATGTTGTGATGTCTTCACACATCCTTTCATAAGTATTCGTATCTCTCTCTCTCTCTCACTATATATATATATATATATCACTCATCTAAAAAAAATTTCCATTCCTTTTCTTTTTATTTCTCCTATTTATATCCTGCTATGCTTTTACAGCCAAGTATGCTCAACAACTAACATTGTCAAGATGTGGTTACTGTCATAAGCTATTTACACCTCTCTCTCTCTCTCTGAGAAAAATTAAAGATTTCATCTGATTTCATCCATTTTATATTCTGTTTTGCTTTTACAACCAAGTATGCTTCATAAATTTCCAATAGTCACTTTTTTTTTTAAATTTAACTTTCTTGTAGTTCTGTTATTATATGAAGGAAACCTTTTAAGAACTCTTTATCAATCACATGTCTTGTTCCTGAAGTTTCAATCAACCTATCCAAGTTTTTTTACTATCCCTTGCATTTTGTGAAAATGGAGCCAAACAATGCAAGCTCTTCCCTCTGTCTCACTTTTCTGAGTGGCATTCCAGTATTATATATATTGTTAGTACAAAGTGGGTTGTGAATGATTCCAGCAGGGTGCAGAATCTGGTCTACATGCTGGGCCTAGGCTTAAAACTTGTGTTTCTTAGTACTATGAGCTGGCTTTAGGACAAGTGGTCATGATTAACAGTCCCCTGTGGCCCAATCTTGACCATCATCTCTCATTTTTTGACTCATAATGTTGGTCTCCTTTCACAAACTTAGTATCACATCACGTAGAGAGAGGAACAGTAGATTGTGGGTAATATAAGTGGGTCTAAGGGGACATAGAAGCATATTGTGCCTATTGTTTGATCAGGCTTAAACCTGGCTTGACTTGGGCTCAGGGTGTACATAGTGTTTATGGACCAAGCTTCAGCCAGCTCAGTCTTGTGTAAGCAATAGCCAGCCAGTCTCAGGCATCAAGTTCCGAGGAAGGGTTGTATCTATCCTGTCTGCATTTCAAAAGTATGTTTAGCTGGTTTCTCATGAATCATGCATGACTTACTACAGGTTGGTGACAACACAGCCATATCACTTGCCAAACGTTCAAGAAAGCTGCTAAATTTAGATCTGTCCTTTTGCCGTAATTTGACAAATGAGGCACTTGGATTAATCGTTGATAGCTGCTTATCGCTGAAAGTACTAAAACTGTTTGGATGCACTCAGGTAAGTTTTCCATGTTAGAAGCACCAGTTTTGGCATGTAAAGCATTGCTCTTATTGATTCCTATTTGAAAATCCCGGGGCAATATTTATGCTTTCTCTTTATGGTCTAATGGTCCTACACTGATTCAAGGTGTCCATCATGCCGCAAATCATATATGCCTACTTGTCTACGGTTGCAAGGCCTTGGGAATTTCCTGTATTGGATGTGGATGCCACACGTGTAACATGTGATCATTGTTCTAGATTGTCCAAACTTTAGGCCACTACTTGAATGGTTCATTTCTGAAGAAGTTAGCAGTACAATTTATCCTCACCATTCTTACAAATCCCATGAAGAGTTATATGTCCAAAATATTGATGAACTAAAATCCAGAATTGTCCAAAATTAATGCCATTGTCTGCATTGTACCATTTTGTGGTTTTGTTTAATTCAAGTGGTGGTGGCCTGATAATTTTTCTTTCAGATTGATGATAATATGTGCCATATATGTAAATGTATGGATTCCTCTATCATCAAGCATAGAGAACCTTTTGTGAGTACATGACAAGGTTTTTATTTTTTTTTTTGGGTTTTGTTCATCCAGGTGTAGAAAATGTCTGCATTTGTTTGGGAAATTCATTATACTATTATATAAACAAAAAAATACTTTGTATTCCTTAGTCATACTGAACTTGTTTTCTACATCCTGTATGGTATGCATGGCTTACTTCCGATTCTGACTGTCACATTGGTGGGCCAACTCTTGGACAGGCTTGACTTCGTAATTCCTTATGATGATGCTCCTTATTGTATATCAAGTGATTTATTTAGATGGATTGTTATATGTAAACAATTCGTCAATCTGTTAGGAACTGTCAAATCAGTGGTTGTTTGGCTATGGCACATCCAAGAGGCAGCCCGCTGATTGAAGATCTGGATTAATCAATTAATTTGTTGCTTGTGTATCAAGAAAGGGACGCTACTTTTCTCTCTCCACATTTGTCTATTTCTTTCTTTATCAGACTTGTGAAATATATAGCAAAGATTTCTCTGTTTCCTTGTTAATTTTCACACATCCATTGTGTTTCTCAAAGTGGGGGGATGGGTTTATCATCAGAACTTGTTACATAAAGTCCTGTAACTTTGAAATCCAATAGGCCACAAAGTTGGGAATGAAATGCATGAGACAGTATGGTGTAATGTGTCAATCTGTTCTTTGCAGATTACAGATGTGTTTCTGGATGGCCACTCAAATCCCCTTGTGCAAATCATTGGATTGAAGATGACTCCGATCGTAGAACATCTCAACATCCTTGAACCTTAGGAAGCCGTGCTGCGTGATTTATTTTTGCCTTATTTTACAAGATTTCAAAGTTCAAATGGTCCAGATGTGTGATAGCACTGCTTTACATTCAATAATGCAGGGATGTAAACTTCATTTCAAGAAAAGAAAAATCAAAGCTCATTATTAATGACGTTATTTACATTACCATCACCCTAAGATATAACCAAAAGTGTTATCTTCTGATACCCCTACCCACCCCACCCCAAATGGTGTCTTGATATTGGTTTTTATTTTTCTGATATTTGTTCTGAGATGTTCTCCATTTTCGATGTTGTTGGGATTCATTTCTTCGTTCTGCTCCCTGGTTAGCCATTGCATCCTTGTCTGATTTGTTGGATCTTGATATAAGACATATATTCTTTTTGTATCACCCATGTATCTCTAATTTTGTATAACAGATTCAAACTGAACAGTTTATATGACTACAACAAAGATCAACATTTACTGTACTAATAAGCCTGACATTACAGATCCATGTGTATTTATCTTTTCATTCTATCATCTTATTGGAATGGATGCATGATATTGTTGTATATGGCAGATCGTGATGAGAGATGATACTTTCACCCTCTGATAGAATTATGTAAGTCAAGTTTTAGAATTTATAACGCTTGTTAGAGTTTGTTATAGTTTATACTTTATTCTTGTCAAAGTCAAATTAGGATTCATTATTTATTAGGTTTCTTGGTAGTTGAAGTTTAGGATATAAAAATCCTAAAGAAATAGAAAGAAAAGTTTATTTGTTATATTTTGTTATTTGAAAGAACCCTAAATATTCTAGATTCATCTCCACATTGGTACTAACCCTAAAAGATTTGTGAGATAGATCTGCAGGTAATTTGTGAGTTCTTATGAATGGTATCAGAGCCTAATCTGTTTAGGGTTGATCGCAACGAATAACTCATTCGATTCAACCACAATTCCCAACGTTCAATGGGAAGAATTATCCAAATGCAACTTTTGTTTAAATACTAAGAGATTTGCGATGCTTCCTATCAAGAATTTGTGAAACCAATAGATTAAGAAAATCTCACAGTACAGAAAGATACATTAAATAAATCCCGAAAGAAAGATAAAAAATTCATTTATATATTTTCTAAATGTTGGATGCGCTAGTTTTGAGAAGATTGCATATTCAACTACAGCAAAATAGGCTTGGGACATCGTGATGAATTCATACAAATGAGTGGAAAAAGTAAAATATGTATGGTTGCAAACCTTATGAAGGCAATGACTTTCTTCTTTTAATGGAAAAGTCATAAATCATCTCTGACTATTTTAATCAAATGTTGGCTCTTGTTGTTAATAAATTAACCAACTTTTTGAAAACCTTAAGATAGTAGAAGATGTAGGGAGCAATCTTCTTCAGCATCCCTATAGGAGGAACACTATTCTCTCATGGAAATACTTGGGGAACCGGGTGCGAGTCCACAACACACACACATACATGCAATACTATGTTCGGTAGAATACTTTTATTTGTGGGTATTCGAACTCATGACTTTCATTGGATCTAATACCATGTTAACAATGAATTAACCAACTCTCCCAAAACTTTAAGGCCCTGTCTTGTTGCCTTGAATTGAATGGAAAAGAAAAGAAAGAAAATTTTGTAATTTTCTGTCCTTTTCCTATGGTTGTTTGGTTGCCAAGAAAAAGAAAATAAAAACTTATGTGTAACAATTTTCATGAGAAAATGAGGATTTTCGGGAAAGAGTTGTGTGAAACTAATATGGTAACAAACAAGAAAATAGTTAGTTATGTGGGAAAATTTCAAAGATTAAGGATTTTTGGTTCTTGGCAACCAAACAGCTAGAAAATTATTTTCTCGAGAAAAATTTGCAAAGAATCATGAGAAAACCAGCTTTTCATGGCAACTAGATAGGGCCTAAGGTAGAGTGGCGTGGATTGGGTGTGCTTCCTTAAAGAATGCCTAAAGTCTACCCTGCTTCAAGGGTGGACACATCAGCACCGAAAAAGTGATTTACACTTTTGGGGGGTGATTTTCACTTTTCAGATGCAGGGTGGACCTTCGGTGTTTTTTAAAGGGGTGCACCAAATCTTCAAGGAAGGTAGAGATGCAAAAATTAATATATTTTAACACTTGTAAATTAAATAAGACCTAGTGATGAGAAAATAAAATATATCCAATAATAGATTGGAAAGCAATGTAAAAAAAAAAATACATGAAAGAAACAATCACAAAGAACATAGTAATTTTGTGGTTTGGCAATATTGCCTACATTTTTGAGTGAATACGATCAAGAAGCTTCCACTATATGAAGATTTTGAATTACAAGAAGACCCCAAAGAAAACCTCCACAAAACTCTTATCAAATCCTATGAACAGGACTACATATCATGACACAAATTTCAAGAAATGCTACTCCAAAGTGCAAGTTGAACCCCAAAATACCCCTAAAATGATTTGGGTTGGCTGGTCTCGAATTAGGTTCAAAACAAAGTCAAAATCTATTTTCAGGTCCATTTGGGTTGCACTTTGGATCACAGAAATGGGTTGCACTTTGGGATGCTTTGGGTTGAATTCAAGACAACATGACAACAAATATCCACCTTGAATTGAATTAACCAAACCTTCTGAATGAAACTCTTCATCTTTTTTCTCCACCAAACCTATACAGGATACAAAATCACTTATGCTACGCATTGATCAAATTCAAGCAATGCTTCAATTTAATCACTTGAATTAGCTTTGGCAATATATCTGTTGGATTTTCTAGTGTTTAGTTTCTTCACTATAACATTTCCACTAAATATAACTTCATGAATACAATGAAATTTGATATTAATATGTTTGGTCCTCTCATGATTGATTTAGCTCTTTACTAAGTGTGTTGCACTTTGACTGTCAAAATACACAATTGTTGTATCTTAACAAATTTCCAAATTGCCAACTAAACCTCTCAACCATACAGCTTCCTTTGCTGCCTTGGTGATCTTCATGTACCCAACTTCAATTGTAGACAATGCTACCATAGATTGCGACATAGATCTCCAACTTATAGCTCTACTTACAAGAGTGGATACATAATTTGTAGCTGGTATTCTAATGTCAAGATCACCAACATAAACTGAATCAACATATCTAACTACACCTCTTGTGGAATCATCATTTTTACATAACACCAAGCCAACATCTAGTGAAACCTTAAAGTAGCAAAGAATCTACTTTATTGCTTGCCGATGTTCTTTACCAAGATCATGCATATGTTTACTAACAACACTGATTGCTTGAGAAATATATGGGCGTGTGCTCACCATAGCATATATAATGCTTCAATTACACTTGCATAAGGGACCTTAGATATATACATTATTTCTTTTTCAATATTTGGTGACAAGCCTGTCAAAAGCTTGAAGTGAACAGCAAGAGGAGTACCCATACGTTTAGAGTTCTCAATTCCAAAATGTGATAATACTTTTCCAATATACTTCTGAGACAAGTATAACTTGCGATCTTCCTATCCCTAGTAATTTTCATACTCATTTTTTTTTTTGTGACATTCAAATCTTTTATTTCAAATTCCCTACTAAGCTGAGCTTTCAACTCCTTGATTTCAGACGCACTATTAGAAGCAATAAACATGTCATCAACACATAAAAGTAAATAAATAAATGATCCATCAGTAAGTTTTTTTTTTTTTGTTTTTGAAATAAACACAATTATCACACTCACTTTTGGTGTAACCTTGTAATGCCATAGATGTGTCAAACTGTTGGTACCATTGCCTAGATGGCTTTTTTAGGTCGTACAATGATTTCTTCAACTTGAAGACATGATTTTCCTTTCCTTGAACTTGGAACCCTTCTGGCTTATTCATGTAGATATGCTCCTTAAGATCATCATGTAAGAAAGTCATCTTGATATCAAGCTACTCTAGCTTTAAGTAAAATACTGCAACTATGGCCAACAATGCACGAATAGAGGTATGCTTCATAATTGGATAAAACACTTCATTTAAGTCTATACCTTCCTTCCAATTGTAGTCCTTGGCTACCAATTGTGCTTTAAACATGTATCCACTTTCTCCAAGAGATGTTTCTTTCTTCTTATGCACTCATTTGCACCCAATGGCCTTCTTATCCCTCAATAATTCAACAAGATCCCAAGTCTTAATTTTTATGATGAGACTCCATCTGCTTAAACATGAATCCATTAAACATCTTGTTCACTTTCTACTATTTCTCTATAAGTGGTTGGCTCATTATTTTCTATACTCAATACATAAACAACTATGTCCTCAAACCGTGCCTCTTAGGAGGTTTAAGTGTTATCTTAGGCATACTTTGATGTTATTGTTGAACTTCTTAAAACTGAATGGTTTCTGCATCCTATGTGGTTTCTAAAGCTGCAAAATTATGACCCATTACATTAGAAGTATAATGCTCCACCTCCACCTGACCACTATTACATTGATCTCCCTTTTCATCAATCTACTTGCTTGGGTGTGGCATGGCAGATTCATCAAATGCAACATCCCTGTTAACTATAAATTTAAGTGATTTAGGATTAGGACATCGTAATTTGAATCCTTTCAACCCTTGTGTATAAGAAATACACACTTCTTTGCCCTTGGATTAGGGATGTCAACGAGCTAAGCTTTGCCCAGCTTAACTCAGGCTCATTAAGGCTCACTAATTTTTTTAAAGTAAAATATTAAACCAATTTTAAAAGGGTACTGGTTTCTATAAAAAAAGTTGATTTGATTTTAATGTGATTAGCACTTTAAGCTTTACATGATATTTGTATTGTAGACTCGGTACTTAAAAAACCTGTTTCTTTGATTTTGACACGATCAATACTTCAAGCTTCACATGATAATTGTATTATACACTAGATACTATGTCTACAAATATAACATCTTTAAACAAAACTATATTTACATAAATTATATATGAGAAAAGATCTTTTGTATCCAAAATTGATGTGACCTCTGAGTGACGTACAATGGATTGACATGTAAGGAATTTTTGAATTTAATGCCTCTTTTGAACACCTACTTTTTGAGCACTTTTTTGATAGTTTTAACCCTATATACACCATGTGTAAGCCTATGGTGTGGTCACACACTGATCAACCCATGTTGGTGATATATATATATATATATATATATATATATATATTGTGCAGCTCGGCTTAGGCTCACTTAGCTAAATAAGCTTACTTTGAAGCTCAAACTCAACTCACAATGAGTTGTGCTGATCTAGCTCGGCTCATTGACAACCCTGCCTTGGATCAAGCTTACCATCCCTAAAATGAATATAAGAAGGACAATCAAACATTTTAATATTAGAATAATCTACATGTTTACCAAACCATACCTCTTAAGGAGTTCTATCCAATTGATGTAGAAAGAGACCGATTCATAAGAAAGTAAGGTTGTGTTTGGTAACTCTCCCAATAAGTGATTCTGGTTGCTTTCGTTCCCAGGATTTCAAAATAAGTGAAAATGGTGTTTGGTAACTTTGCTTTCTCTTCCCAAATTCCACTCCCAAAATCGGTTTGGGAGTGGAATTTTGGAAGTTGAAAAAAGTAGCTTCTCTAATTTCGACTCCTGATTCTCGTTTTTTTTTCCACTCATTTTATTACATCTTTATCATCATCTTTAAACATTTTCATCATTTTCATTATTTTCATCAAGATTTCAATTTTTTTTTCAATTTCTCTTATCTACCGAACCAAACATGTTTCTCATTCTGGAATTCACTCCAAAGAATGCATTCTTGGTGAAATCAAGGATCAGGAATTGGGAGATGAAATTCGGGAGAGTTACCAAACTCAACCTAAGTGTCTGCATAAAAGTCCTTTGGCAAGCCATCATTAGACAACATACACTGTGTATTCTCTAAAAACGTTCTATTCATCTACTTTACTACATTGTTTTGTTGTAGAGTGCATGAATTAGTGTATAGCGTAGAGCAATCTCCATCTTTGCAGAACTTCTTAAACTCTTTTTTTCTCTTCTACAATTTTATACAATTATCAGTTCTTAAACACTTCACTTGCTTACCAAACTACCTCTCAACCTTTGCCAACCATTGCTTAAATGTCACCAAGACTTCATCCTTGGTTTTTAGAACATAAACCCAAACTTTCCTAAAAATGTTATTAACAATAGTAACCATATATTGAGATCCCTCTTTTAAGATAAATCATCTAGAGGGGTTCCAAAGATCAGAATGAAAGTAGTTTAAAGTACCATTGGTGTTATGAACAACTATACTAAATTTTAACTTATGTTGTTTTCCAAAATTCAATGCTCACAAAAGTCTAGTTTCCCAATCTTTTCATCACAAAAACAAACTAGGCTTGTTCAATTTTGTCAAACCTCTCACTCATGTGACCCATATGCATATGCCAAAATTGTGTAGCGTCTAAATCATAATCTACTACTAATGACACTGCTACTCCACTTGTGGTGGCATTTTCTAATAACACAAAGGTTTCCAACCTTGTTTTCATCACCACCAAAGCACCTTTTACAATCGTCATGGATCTATTTTCTATTATTACTTTTCACCCACTAGACTCCAGCTCACTAAAAACAATAAGGTTTATCTTTAAATTTGGAACACATCGTATATTTGTCAAAGTTCTCAAAATCCAATCATGTATCATGCTTTTGGTCATACCTATTCCAACAATCTTGTATGGCATATTATTTTTCATTAAGACATTACTACTATTTATTGATTTGTGAGTAGAAATCTAGTTCATATTGGGACATGTATAATAAGAATAATCTGAATCAAGAATCTATCATCCTAAGAATGTTCACCATTAATACTCACTAAAAGGACCAAGTCAGTATATGAATTTTCCTCTACGATGTCAGCTACATTTAAGGATTTTTCTTTTCTTTTCTCATTTTCTTTGAGGTAGAACAATTTTTTTTTAATATACCCTTATAGTAATAATAGCACTCTACATCCTTCTTTGATTTAGATTTTGATCTAGATTTATTCTTACTTCCAAATCCATTTTCCTTCATACTTTCTCAAACAACCAAAGTTTCAATTTAATCATCATTATTAAAATGCTTTTTCTTCGATTCATTGGAAAGAATGGTTGGAATGATTTCTCCCAAATTGATAGTATCCTTGTCATAAAACAGATTCTCTTTTTTCATGTCAGGAGATTTGGTAATAAAATGGCCCATGTATTAACTAAGGGTCCCACACTTCTACACTAAGACATGGTTCTCTAACCCCCCTTGGTAGTCTCGAGGATTGTATCTGCTTCCCCCTTGTCTGCTAACCTCCGCTGAGGGTCAAGGGGGCAGGCGCATTAGAGCCAAAAGTGATTTAACCTCCGCTGAAAGTGTAAATCACTTTCAGCGCTGATGTTTCTGCCCCCTTGACCCTCAGCGGAGGTTAGCGGAGAAGGGGGACGTGGACACAATCTCAGCCGCCTTGGTAGTTATCAAGGGTTTTAA
>JAOXJP010235143.1:0-10051 GCA_025762735.1 Platanus orientalis
ATACCTCCCATAAGAGGCACAACCCCACAAAAGCATGAGGGCCTTACCTAGAAGAGATCTCTCTCATGTTGGCGTACATACACCCAAGGGTGGACTTACCCCAACTCTGTGTGTGTAGCGACGAGGTCCAAATCTTCCAAAGCTGGCAGCAAGTAGAAATACATCCTGTCGCTCTTCTTGCAGAAGATAGAATGAGTCAGCATGTAGATTAGGAAGGCTTGGGTGGAGAACACAATCTCTATGGGTGAGCTTGGGTTGATGGCTTAGACGTAGTCATTCTCGAACCAAGAAGGGAGGACACCCTTCATTTCCTTGTAGTACGTCACGGGCTGCGGCCCTATGCATCTAGCCACCAACTCTGAATCAAAGTCTTCCAAACTCGCTGAAGGGTTACCATCTATAGAGAAGCCCGTCATAATAAAGAAATCTATTGGAGGCATCCTGATCTCTCCCATTAGAAGGTGGAAGGTACGTGTAATGGAAGACCACCTCTCCACCAATGCCACCAGAAGAGTCCCGTCGACTAGCAGCACCAGCAAGCTTAGAAAATGGCTGAAGCCCATAACCTTCACCCGTTCCTGGACATTGGAGCACATCCTCTTCCATAAGCCTAGAGCCCTGGACCAAGAGCCATGGCACTCTACTCTCCCTTTAGCTTACAAAGGAAAACATGTTAGAACAATGTTGAGAACAAAAAGAATAAAAAATAAATAAAAAAATAAAAATGATAAATCTGTCTCTTAGGCCTAACGCTTGATTTTCAAGTCAACGCTTGATTTTTCAATGCCTTGCGCCTGATTTTTAATTCAATTAAAATTAGGTGTTAAGGCAAAAAATCAGGCGTCAAGCATTTTTTCCTATAACTATTTCAACGCCTAATTATTCTCTCAATGCCTGATTCTTAATTCAATTAAAAATTAGGCATTGAGGATAAAAATGGGTGTTAGGCTTAAAATATGCAGAATGTTGTTTTCAGCTATAAAATGACATTTCTAACCCTATGTTTATGCTTGTGCTTACAGACATGGTTCACAAACTTGCACAATTGGATGCGTACTCTTCCATCTCCGCGAACTTCATAAATACCCTAATTGCCCTTTTCCCCAAAGAATAGGAAATTTAGAAAGGTCAAAACCAGCTAGGGGCAACATTGGCCTTAGCCCAAATCAACTTGGATTGGCCACTTATAGAGATAGTCATTCCCTTTGGGACCTGACATCTATGATTTTTTGCTTTAATGAATAAGAGCTTACACCCACTATTGAGAAGCTCAAATCCTTCTTAGACTGGGAACGTTGTCTTGGCATCATTGCCATAATTCTAACTCACAAGCCTAGCTACTTCAAAAACTTTCATGATTAGGCATCCCCAAAACTTTCTTGCCTAAAGAAGCTTTGGGGGAACACATACGTTGTCTTTTTAACCTCTTATTGGAAAGAAGTTAGAAGAGGTTCAGTGATTTCTCAAACCCGATCAAGTATAGAAGGTTCACCCTAGTCATCTTAGAACAACTCTTGATTCATATAAATTGTCATCATGTTAATGGCATCATCTTTAACATCTTGGAGGAAACACTTATAGAAGAAGACCTTAGCCCCCATGATCACATCTGAGACTATTGCTAATCTCCCATAATGTACTCAACATCAACGAGCTCGATTTTATAGTTGTCTGGCTTTCTTACAAGCTTGGCTGTGTGAACATATGACCGTTTTGTCATCATCCCCCACTCACATATCCTGTGATTCAATTCCCGCATATGCACATGTCAACACTTGACCTCTTCCAGTTGAGGCCATGACATCTGACTATCGGAGTCTACTTTCTAGTGTGCTTCCTAAACCTATCATCTAGCAAAGCAAGCGGCACAAAACAAGCTATCCACACTTATTTTCCAAGGGTCGCCCATATGTGACTATCACAAGGGTATTCTGAAGCACCCATTATATACCTATGCGGGTTCTCTGACAGTTCTCTCTCAAGCAAGATCTCTTTAACTTCCCTATAGTCTTTGAAGATGTGTATAAGCTGAATCACATGATACCCATCTTTATCTGGTCTCGCTTGACCGCCCTGTGGGATGACTCACATATACGGACTACTTGGTACTAGGCCTCTATATTCGTAAAAATCCAGGCTCTGTCACTCACTTATGAGTAGTGGCTTCGCCGAAAGCTTCCTACACAACCAACACACTTGTCGTGTCTACCTCTTCGAGCAAGAGGTCTTGCATTAATTCGCCACCCACATTATCTCCAAAGCATGATTATACTTTGATGAAATATGAGGCAGTCCTACGGGATTTAGATGACGAGCACGTCCAATGTGCTCAAACCAAAGCCTACTTATAAGCCGAGTTGCATCTCCATGCCATGGCTGAAGTCTCGTGAGACTATGCTCAACATTGGAATAAAACCTAATCCGAGCTTATCCACTCCCTAAAGAGTGAGCCCAATGATAATAGAGCTTCCCATGATGACTTGGGAATCAAGATACAACATAGCAATAGCTCAACTTTAATACAAGATTAGTGGATGTAATCCTGGGTTCACAGCTAAGAGAATAACTCTTCTCCTTAGGCTACGAACCAGTGCCACCTCCACCACTGCCACTTGCAGTACTTGATCTCTAGATTGTTTCCTCCGCATTTTCATTTCTAATGTAATGGGGCAAGTACCTCCTCTTTTTTGTAACCGATGCTGGCATATATATATATATATATATATATACAAAGTCTTGTTTTCAAAATGGTGTTGTTAGAAAATGGACATGAGTCTTGACAATAATTATAAAATTCTGGGGGCAAAACCCCTTTGTTTGCTTTATGCTTTGTGATGAATATATTTTATCTTTTAAATGTTTAAAAACCATCATAACAATTCAATAATTTTGGGGCAACTAGTAGGATTAAACAAGCAAGACATTCCAGAAGAAGGATCTCATACTTAGGCAACTATAGCATCCAAGCATTTGCCGAGAGCCTTCTCAAACACTTTCATCATGGAAGTTCTAGAACCCAAAAGGGGACCAGCATACATACCTAGTAGTTCTCACAACATTCCCTCCTCCCACACTGCCTTTCTATCCATGAACCAAGACCAAGATATTTTTAATACCACCAAAGCCGAAAAGATCCACCCACAGGGTAAACAAGTCATGGGTAAGGGAGAAAAGTTCGAAGCAACTTATTCCTCCAATATAGATTTCCAAACGTTATGCTCTAGGGGGCACCTTTCGAGTGAACTTTAGATCTCGAAACTCATAAAATACGATGGTGAAGGATGCCGTCACACACATTTATGGACCTATTGCAAGGAAATGTTCTAGCTCGGCAAAGACAAGGAACTCCTCATCCATCATTTCTCACAAAGCCTAGAGGGCCACACACTTAGATGGTTCATAAACCTAGAGAGGGGTGAGCTCTGGACTTGGAAAGACTAATTACAAGTCTTTCTAAAGAATTTCAAGACCAATTTGGACTTCTTACCCCTAAGGTCAGGCCTAGAAAAGATAAGGCCTAAACCATATGAAAACATTTGAGAGTATGGTCTCCAATGGAGATTTTTAGCTTCTATGCTTGAAAGGCCTTTAGAAGAGGTTAACATGACATCAACTTTCTTAAAAACCCTGGGCTCTATATATCAGACAATGGCCCAAACATGTAATGAATTTGCATCAATGATAAATGTTGTATCTACCATTAAGCATACCGCACATGAAAGTTGAATCCAAAAGATCCAAGTACCCTTACAGACTGCACGAAAGGGGTCAGAGCTTCTTCCAGCTACATCTCTCTCACCCATCACTTCAATAGTCCCATCCCACTTGCACCATCAATACCATGTACCTTCATTACCCACTCACACCTACAACAACATTTCGATAATGCAAGTTTAAACCCCACCACCTAGAAAGAGAGGATATAAACCTTGCTCCCCTCGTCCCAAAAGGGCTAGGAAGGAATTCACACCATTGCCTCACCCCATTAATCAGATGTTGGCTATTTTTGTCGACAAAGGGCATCTCCAACTACTTCCACCAAAGCAGCCACCCAATCCTCTCTTGAAGACATATGATATGAAGATATATTGTGCCTACCATCAGAGCTTCGGACATCCCATCGACAACTACTTCCCATTAAAGTTTGCCGTTCAAGACTAATCGACTAGAGGACCATCATTATTAGCAAAACATGACAACCTTGAAGACTTCTAAAGACTTTGTAAACTTGTATTTCCTTTTATTTTTTGTAAATAATTTACAGATCGAACTACGAACTGGCTTGATCTTGACCTCTAGGTCAGGTACATAGGCAACTTGTGAGCCATCCTTCATACTCCAAGTGCAGCCCCTTGTATATAAATAAAATATTTTTCCAAGACACCATTCTTTGCATTTACCCTATCGTATTCACCCTTCACACAAAGCCAAGCCTAGGATTGCTGAAGTTGTATGAGGAAGAGATCACTATCACAAATGTAAGTTCTTGCAAGGATCCTACTTGAAATGCTACCTCGAAATAAACAACATCAACTTAATTAACAACTTAATATATCTTAAGCATGCATTATGTTTGAAAAAGCACACCTTTATCAAATTCCATCTTTCAAGATTATTTTGTAACTTTGTAAAACTCCATGTTTTCAAAATACACAATTTCCTAAATTCATGCGTGATTTCTTGCACCCTGTATTTCTTCAATTTCTGGATTCCCTCTGGATAAACGGATTCAAAAATTTTAAATCATAACTTGTTTGCAATGTATGCCATGCTTTTGCCTCTAGGGGCACCGCTTTTTACAAAATAGGTTGCTCCTCATAGTTTCCCTTCTTCAAAAGTTTTCATCACTTCATACGCATAATTCGCATATTGCATGTACATATTTTGAAATGTTTTCCCAAACCCAGAGGGGTGCTTACTAACTATTAACAAGTGGCTAAATGTCTAAAAAGCCTCCCAAAAGAGCCCGTTTAAATAAAAGCAATTCAACTTAAAATTGGGTATTGATCTCTTAAGAGTTATAGGCATGCTGATGTCAGTCCATAAGTGGATTCTGGTCAAGCAAGAAGCCCAATCACTTAGTGAAGTTTGAGAAGTAAGCTTGCGTATGTATGATGTCATCAACAATGTTGCTTTGAAGATTCAGCAATTCAACGACAGAGCATGAGAATGAACATTGTTAAGATAGGCATCATTTTGAAAACCTGGTCACATCCAACAAGCAGCATCAATTAGCGCCATTGGCCACATATTGCTAAACCTTTTGTGGAGACACCTCCAAGATATCTTGATTGGTAGTTGTAATGCATAAATTATATGAAACCCAGTCTTGGTGAAAACCTGCAAAGGCGCCAAGGGCAAAAAAAGGACAAAGACAAAAAGAAAACCCAGTCTCAAAGAAAACCCGAGAGGGCCTTGGGGGCAAAAAAGGGAAAAAGAAAGGTAGATTGTCCAACCAAGCATCTTCCCTTCATGAAAAGCCCTGGCAACCAACAATGAACCATCAATGCTCTATCTCAGTAGCCAATGATGTACGCCTATTTTAGCAATCAACAAATGTGCAAGACTACTCCACTTTAGTAGCCAACAAATGTGCTCGATGATCAACTTTTGCAATCAACAATATGCTCCTAATGCTCCTAGAAAGGATAGGAGGCCATCTTTGGCCGATCAGTTTCCCAAAGGGACCTATATACAATTTTCCACTAGTCAAACACTTTGGGCCAGATACAAAGCCTTTTCTTTCTAAACACCATATTCCCTATGCATCAACCCATGTCAAGTATAAACTCAATTGTTCATTAAAATGAAGAAAGGTCATCTTTGGCCAATCAGAATCCTTAAAATGACCCATTTGAAGTTTATCACTAGTTAACCATTCTAAGCCAAAGGCTTCTTCTTCTGAACCACAACTTTTTTGATTGTTCAAACAACCCTCAGCTAATCTTGACTCACTTTCATGAACAGCCTGCTACAACATCAATTGCTACAACCTTAGCTGTACAACCTCAAATCTATTAGAATGATAGATTCACTTCATTTTTCAACTCAGCACCATGCACAATTTGAAAAGTACTCACATGTATAAGTCAACATGTTCAAATGTTCATCACTCCCAATTTTATTCTTGCATAATAAACCAATTTTCATAGAAAGCCTTCATCAAGCCTCTCCTATTGTAGTAGTTACCATCAAAGGAAACCTCCTCACAAAAAAAAAGCAAAAAAAATAGAAAAAAAGCAAAGAAAAGAGGAGGAATTTTCCACCCAGCCATTTCAATGCTAAAGCTACCTTGCAGTATTAAACCTTGAAACTCAAAAGATGATAGCCATTCATCAATGAACTATGCTTGACTTAATCCTTACACTGGGGTATGTAGGCAACCTAAATAAGGTTCAGTCACATTCTATAAGTTTTCACACATTTTGTAAGTCTTTGCAAACTTGAACATGCATCCTATCTCTCACATCTTTCAAATTGCTCCCATCCATAAACAGTCAAGACACATCTTATGATGTTGAACAATCATAAACCTAATGAAAATGCTACAATTTTGAGCCTGTTATTCAACATTCATTGGCACCCATGTCCTAAGCCATATTTCGTCCCACATTTAAAACCTCTCTTCATCTTTGAACATTTGAGATTAAGCTTGATAAATTAATAATTATCTTGAGCCTTTTACCCCTTTCATTCAAATATAGGTCATCATTCAGCCCATAACTGAAGTCCTCCTTGATCTTGGAGCACACAGGAGCATAATTATCAACAACAGAAGTTCAAAAATGCATAGCTAATGATCATCAGCATAACTGGTTTAGACATTCATGTCATTCATAGAAGAACCTAGTCCAAGGGGCTGCCACAAATGCCAACTTAATAGAGAGTTTTGTGCACATAGCTTTCGAGTCTCATGCTCAACCAATGAATTTGAAAACTCACTGCAATGTGTCATGTGACATCATACTTGGGCAAGACATGCCAATATAGACTTCATAAGGTAATAGGGATCCCAATTAGGCTTTTCGCAACAACCTCCTTCACCATTGGACTAAATGCAGCACAAACATGACCCTTTTAACTTCAATACGGAGATAGGACATCTCATCAGCCAACAATAACTTTGCCATTAGGCCTCAATCGAAGATGGTGAGTCATCTCTCAACAAAGTCGTTCATGGTAAAAACCAATCCGAGAGGATGTACCACCTCCTAGTAAACAAAAAGAAAAATGATGCAGGGTGAGGCCCTCAAGAATCGGAATTGGGCATAGGCCCTAAGCAATGAAGTCAAGCCACGGCCCCTGACCGATGAAAGTTGGATCTCAGCCCCTCAACAAGGAATTTGGGCCTTGACCCCTTAAGTAATGGATTTAGGCCTTGTCCCCTCAGCAAATGGAATTTGGCCTCGTCCCCTCAGGAAAGCAATTTGGGCCTTGGCCCCTTAAGAATGTATTCGGCTTAAAGCCCTCAAGCAAGGAAATTGGGCCTCGGTCCCCAAGCAAAAGAGATTGGGCCTCGACTCCCAAACAAGAAATGTGGACCTAGGACCCCCAAACAAAGGAATATGGGCCTCCACCCCTCAAGAAAAGAATTTGGGCCTCCACCCTTCAAAGATGAAATTTGTGCTGAGGCCCCAAAGCAATAAAATGGGGGCATGGACTCCAAACAAAAGAAAATTGGGATGTGACCCCCAAGCAAGTGAAATTTGGTCCACAGCTACAAGCAATGAAAGGTGATCACAAACCCCTAAGCAAATAGAAAGTGGGGTATAGGCCCCTGAGAAATGGATTTAGGTCATAGCCCTTAAGCAATTGATTTGGGCAATGGCCCCTAAGCAATGAGTTAGGTCATGGCCCTTGAGCAATGAATTTGGGCCATGGCCTCTAAGCAAATGAAATTGGGCCTTGGCCTCTCTAAGATGCAATACGGGCCATCACCCTTGAGGAAATTAGGCCTTGGCCCCTCTGAAATGAAATACGAGCTGTCGTCCTTAAGGAAATTAGGCCTTGGCCCCTCTAAGATGCAATGTGGGCCATTGCCCTTAAAGAAATTGGGCCTTGGCCCATCTAAGATGAAATACGGGCCGCCGCCCTTAAGAAAATTGGGCCTTGGCCCCTTTAAGATGCAATGTGGGCCGCCGCCCTTAAGGAAATTGGGTCTTAGCCCCTCTAAGTAAAATACGGGCTGCCACCCTTAAGGAAATTGGGCCTTGGCCCCTCTAAAATGAAATACAAACTATCGCCCTTAAGGAAATTGGGCCTTGGCCACTCTAAGAAGCAATGTGGGCCGCTGCCCTTAAGGAAATTGGGTCTTGGCCCCTCTGAGTAAAATGCGGGCCACCGCCCTTAAGAAAATTGGGTCTTGGCCCCTTTGAATGAAATGCGGGTTGCTGTCCTTAAGGAAATTAGGCCTCGTCCCCTCAGCAATGAATTGGGCTTCGTCCCCCTAGTAGTGAATTGGGCTTCGTCCCCTCAGCAATGAATTCAGGCCTACGCCCATTAGCAAAGGAACTTGGAACTTTGTGCCCTAGCAATGAATTGGGTTTCATCCCCTCAACAATGAATTCAAGCCACCGCCCATCAGCAAAGGAACTTGGGAATTCGTCCTCTCCATAATGGAATTGGGCCTCATCCCTTCGGCAATGATATTGGGTAAAGGCCCCTCCAGAATAGCATTGATCCCCTAAAGATCCTAGTAATTTTGAAAGTAAGCCTCATAAATCTCCCAACATCAACCATCAAGCAAATGAAGACCGCTCCGTTGGCAAAGCAAATGAAATCCTGAAGACCGCTCCATCGGAAAATCAATTCCGTCTCTAGCTAACTTATCTCAGAGACCTTTAGTTAATCTATCCTAAAGGGCATAACAATTCTTTCTCTAGCTAACTTATCCCAGAGACCTTCAGCTAATCTATCCTGAAGGGCACAACAATTCATTCTCTAGCTAACTTGTCCCAGAGACCTTCAACTAATCTATCCTAAAGGGCACAACAATTCCTTCTCTGGCGAACTTGTCCTAGTGACCTTCAACTAATCTATCCTGGGGTGTACAACAATTCCTTTTATAGCTAACATGTCCCAGAGACCTTCAGCTAATTTATTTTGGGGGCACAACAATTCCTTCTCTGGCTAACTTGTCCCAGAAACCTCCAAGTTCAAGTTCAAATTCAATTGCATCTCTTATTAATTCATCATTTACCCTTAGTCATCATCCTACTTTTTGCTAATCATTAGACTCAAAAAAGGGTCATTAAATAAATCTTCCACCTTAGAAAAGGTCATCAAGTTGTCTCTCTTGACTCAATCACGGGTTGTGAACTATTGGACTCTAAAAAGAGTCATTAAATAAATCTTCCGCCTTGGAAAATGTCGTCAAATCATTTCTTTCGGCTCAACCATGAGTCATGAATTGTTTGACCTGGAAAAGGGTCATCAAATAAACCTCTCGACTTTGAAAAAGTCATCAAACAATCTTCCAACAATTTCAACAACTCACCATGTAATCCTCCAATCATCAATAATATTTTCGCTTGAAACAACAAAGCACAACTAAAAGCAAACTCATTGAAAGGGAGGCAAGTGACATTTAGCTAATAATTAACATCACTAACAACTCTTTGTTTTCATCCATCATTTCGTGCACGACTTTTCTGCATTCATGACATGATAATTAACTTCAAATGAATATAAGACATACTCAACAATTTCTAAAACAACTACATGTTTAGCAATTTTCATACAATGTGTCTATTCTACTATCTTTGTCTAATTCTTAAACTTTAGATTGTTTACATGATTTACAGCTTCTGCATGATCGGTTTTCTGCAATGTTTTCAAGCAGTTACGCCTTATGTCAATGACTTATATGTCTCTCGATGCAGCACATATGCTAACAGTAACACCCGAGGAGTTAGAGAAAGTACTAATTGCTTGCATATAACTTATGGATAACCCATCCTTTCCAAAACCAAAAGAGTTTCTCTATTGGTTGATACCCGTTTTAGAACTCGGATAATCTTGAAGGTATTTGTAACACAACTGACAGAGTTCA
>JAOXJP010235144.1:0-10051 GCA_025762735.1 Platanus orientalis
TTGAAATTAAAAACAAGAAAATGAATGAAGACAATATTAAAAAAACTTCCAATTTCATTAACATATCAAAAAATTACTTGAGTCACTGTAACTATTCTTTACATGGTCCAAAAAGAAAATACATCAATCGTCGCTCAAGTTTATAGCCTCCTATGTTGCAACACTCGAGCTGACCACTAGTCTAAACTCTTCTATCCTTCTTTCATATGTTGGAAGTGCCCAACCCGACACATTGTTATATCTATATCTATACCAAAATATGGTTATGGGGGGGATTGGATAACTCGACATTAGGATCACCTGCACAAAGTGGTTTATGTTGACGAAACCAATGGCAATTTCCTTTCGAGCGGCAACAGGGATAGGATCTGATTTGAGTGGGAGGAAAGTGAGGCACTGAAGTGTACCCAAGTAATATAGGACAACATCATAGTGCGATGCAATCAGATGTCCACACTCTAGCATGGTCATCTGGGGATTGTACGGTGCATTATCATTAAAATAGGATAATAAATATCTAATCTCCCGCACTCTCTTAGATGACCCATATACTGCCTCGTACAAGGGGTCATGACTGTCCAACTAGTGCACTAGATTCTTCTTAACCTAAGCCCAATTATCCTCTCCAAATCTCATTAATCCAACAATGACCCTAAAGCCATAATGTTCGTCCATTACCACATCTATAACACTCCAAATATAAGGCCAAATGCCTTTTGAGAAAGAGCGCATATAATATAGTGAGGAAGATCGTTTAGATGAATTCGATTGAGTAACCTACAAGAAAAAAAGAAAACATGTTATGCTACACAATAATTGAATTACTTCATCACTTACATGATAATATGTATATTAGTTACATTTACCTTTGATCTCCTCTTATGTGTTTGTCTCACTAACTGTACTTGGGTGGCTTTGGTAGTGGTGGTTTCTGCTGGAGATTAATTATCCTGTAATGATGACACTCTCTCAAATGCCGATGGATGGATCACGCCGCATGGATGTGTCTATGTTCATATGTGGGCGACCTCGGGTATTTTTTTTAACTTTAGGTTCCCTGATATGTGTGACCTTCGGTGTTGCTAACTCTCGCAACTTCTGAAGCATTTACACTTTGGTGGACTGATTGGATTGGTTGAACCATTGTATAAACAAATCCATATTTGCTACAGCGTCCAAATCGTGCCTTACTGAGCTTGTGGAAGGATCTATATCAAGCTTGCGTCAATGCGCATGTACTGACTCAAGTGGAATGGGACGCCCCTACGTACTATACTCTGTTATCTCATGTGCGCAGGGTAACCTGTGTGTGCATCTAAGAACACATCCACATGCAGTAGAATCAACTCCAACAATACCTACACGCTTCGTCTCAGCCAAAATCTTCTCCATTATAGAAATTGATACATTGTCATGAAACTCTTTGAACTCGATAGGTTTAAAGCTATATTGCATAACTGTCTTGCATTTCTCGAACGATGCCTTGATGGTTGTGTGTTGTAGCTCAAGCAAATTATCGATGTTCGACCATGAGGATTCAAAGTTTCCTTGACTAGATCCAAGATGCCGCTTCAACTTCGCATACGCACTCTCAACCTTGGTGACATATACACAAATAGTTATATACCAATCAATGAACTTCAAACTTAAGCAAGATTACCAAACAAAAGGTTACTTATTCATCGTAGTGGCCCCCAAATGCATGAACCTGTCTGTGTAGGCTACTACAAATCTGTCCTTGTATCCGTCCAACCAAATACTCCTCACGTAATGGAGTGTATCTAGACATGTGATAAATTATTTCTCCAACAATGCCAAGTGCTAAAGGTAATATTCTTCTATGTGTGACACCACCAATAGGTTCTAAATCATCATGAACCTCGATCTCCCACATCTCCTTTGTCATAAATAATTTCTTACAGTTTGTAAGCATATTTTTACTAATGTACCACCTACACAACAAATGTGTAGCATTGGGAAACACCCTTAATATGACATTCATCAAAGCTAACTCCTTGTCCGTTATAATGACATTAGGGAGAGCACTGTCATCCATGACACTATGTAGGATACCTAGTGCCCATACAAAGTTATCCTCTCTCTCATGCTGAAGATACATAAATGCCACAGAAAAAGTTAGCTCAGTACACTTCAAGCCCACAATCTCTAACAATGGTATGTGATATTTGTTTGTCTTATAAGTGCAATCCATGATCAACACACTTAGGAATGCATGTAATAGGTCCATAGAAGCCAGGTGTGCCCAAAAAATATCAATAACAGTCTCGCTATCTTTGGCTACCCGATGCCACTCGATGTAATTATACTTGGTCAACTATTCAAGCAAGTGTTGCATCTGAGATCTACCATCCTTCTCTTTCCTCTTTTGTTTAGCCCACACATTATATATTGTGGTTATTGTAGTCGTGTTAAGGGCATCTCTTTACTTCATTGCACTTAATATGTCTTTTGGTCGAACGTTACTCTTAGACATATCTTTTAAAAGTGAGGACTCTCCGTCTAACAATCTACCCACATAAGAGTACCTTCGAGATGATCCGTAGTAGGGTGATTATCTACCCCGCATACGACTAGCAATAACCAATCGTCATCAGTGGGTAACTTCTTTCCCTCCAGTTGGAATGGACATTCGCACTTCTTGGTGCCCTTTCCCTTATCCCTTACAACCCTACTGACATTTCTTGTCATCTTATCTTCTTTATACCGCCCACTCCGCTCATATGCAAGGGTCATACCTGGTTTTCTTATGCTAGAACTAGAATCTAACTTCTTAATAACTACAACAAACCCATTTCTCTTTCCAACATCTGTCACCCACCTAACCAATGCCACCCGACTACTGAATATCTACACATAGGAGAACAATAATAACATGAAGTTCATCCAAATTGTTATACACACTATCAGTTACATACACTTTTTTATCTCATACGTGGTGAATTCATTGTTGTAATCTATCACCATTTCATCACCAATCCGACTGCAGCAGGTCGAGGCATTGGGCCGCTTAAAAAAAAATCAGCTTTCTATTTTTGTTCGGCATCTCAGGGCTGAACAGGCTTGAACCTGTTCAACACTATGATGCAGAACATTTTTAACAATGTTCAGTGCTGTCATTCCGAACATGACGGAAAAAAATACAGTTGCAAAATTGAAAAAGAAATTTCCTCGGGGCTGTTATTTCTCTCCATTTCACTTCCTTCATGCTCCATTGGTTGAGTTCTTATTTGAAAATCACAATGTGTGGCTTTTTTTTTGGGTGTTGGAGAGCTTAGATGGAGAAGAATAGAGAGGGAGCAGAAGAACGAGGGAGAGGGAGAGGTGTGCAAGAATGATAGTTTGAAGTTGACAGTGTGGGAGAAGAGGAGGAGGTGTGGAGGTGTGCTTACAAATTTGTTTTTTAAGTTTTTTTTTCATTAGGGTTATAACTATCATTTTAAGTTAGGGTATTTTTGGAATAGAGTTAAGGGAGGTGTGCTTACAAAAACTTGAGGTGCGAATATTACTCCCAATGAACAAATAGGTTCCAATGAAGGGTTGATATCCTCTGCGATGTGAAGGTTTACATCCAGCTTGGAGCCACCATTCATGGGGCTCCAGGTGCAAGCAGGTACTGACAGCCCCATACACTTTGTTAGTGCTCTAAATTTTTTGTGCACAAAATACTTGCGCAAGGCGTGCACACGGACCAGGGGGTGGACACATCAGCACCAAAAAGCGATAAGAATGCCCCTAAAAAGTGACTCACATCAAAGTGAGCTACCATGAGCCGAGACACAAAAGGTGACCCTGGCCCTTTTATGTCTCGGCTCATGGTAGCTCACTTTTTTCTCAGCATAGAGGATCTGAGTGTGCTAATGTGTCTGTCCCTTGGTCCACACCCACACCTTTTGTAGGCACAAAATCCTGGCTGATGAAAATGGGGTTATAAGGTAAAAGAGGCATAAATAATCTAGTACATGTCAGCCTCCCCTGGGGGGAAGGACACAGTAGATATATATAAAATCCTAAAGGAAAGAATAGTACTCCTGTATATGGCGTGCACCAAGCCCCTCAAGATTTGGTACGAACCCCACACAAAAGAACAAAGTCCGAACAGCATAGGGGTGGACACATCAGTACCAAAAAGTAAAAAATGCCCTATCCTAGAGAACATCCTAGACAGAACATGTTTCCCCACAAAAGTGTAAATCACTTTTTCGGCACTGAAGTGTCTGCCCCCTGAAGCCGGTCAGACCTTATTCATTCAAGAAGGGTTCATACCTAATTCCAATGAGCGGGACGTCCACACTCAAGTGAAAAATAGATGCAACTACCTACCTAAAACCTGCTCTAATATCATATTAAATAAAGCAATTAACCATCTCTCCTATAAGCCTAAGGTGATAGAAAAGGTTAGAGTTAACGTAGTTAACATGTATTTTAATAAGACAATGCTAATTTATGTACTTAAAAACGTTGTAATGCACGTTGATCCATTTATAAAATAAACCTACAATTATGTCGGCACCACCACTAATGTACTTAGTGATACTATGCACCACAATGTCGGCACTGAGATGAGCAAGGGACAACACCATTGGAGCAAAGGTGTTGTCTACCACCGCCTTCACCCCTTTGTCATGAGCTATCCTGCAGAGCTCCGACAAATTAGCAACCGTCAGAGTAGGGTTGGCCATTGCTTCCTTCACCATCTCAGTCTCTCATGTCCACAAGCATTGTTGTTATGTTACACACTTTGAGCAGAAAGTGAGTCAGCAGCACATAAGTCCCACCATACAAGCAACACGATGCCACCATATTGTCACAGCCATATTTTTCTCTCTGTCAAAACCGTGCAGCAGCTCAACCATCACCCAACCAAGGTCAGCCATTCAGCCATCTGAGTCCTTCAACTAACCCATCGACATGTCCCATCTACACTGACTACTCATCCACTTCGGCGCCCATGCTGTGTCATTGAAGCGAGCCTCAAACAACCCCGGAGTCCTCCACGCTCCACCTATACGCCCACTAAAGGCCGTGACACCTTACCTGCGTGCCATGCCTTTCCACGCAAAACTTACCCCTGAGTCTTACCATGCCACCACCGTGGCTGTCCAAGGCCAAGCTAGGATTTTGCCCAGCACAAGGACAAGGCACACCCGAGCACACCAAGGCAATGGGATAGCCCAGTCAGCACCCCACGAGCTACCACTATCGCATAGCGCATGCTAGTAGCACCTGTGTGGGCTAACCTTCACCCTCAGGTGAATGCACAGTGCCGCCCCATTAGGCTCCTAAGCACTGTCCCATGAGGGAACCCAACCCCCAAGGGAACTCATGGCACCACTTCTGTGCATGCCAAGAGCCGCCCCTAACCCACGTTGGGGAATGCCTAGCAATTTAAGCTCATGCAGGCTTGGAGCATGTCCTTAGCCTTGGCACAGTCCGTCGTGCCATTCCGTGTCTTGACATGTCTTCTTCCCATGTCAAGGGCCTCGGTGCCTCAGAGCACCCACCCCTCCTTAAGGTGTGTGCTGTGCCTTTCTGGGATTTCTAGAAGGAAACATCATTGGGTACAGAAAATCATACTATACCTTATTATGAGAATGCCATCATGCCACATGCTAGGCCAACTGTGCCACACACCAGGCCACCAGTGCCCCATGCCTCGACATGTCTGTGACATCCTCCCCCACTTGTCTGGTTGATGCCCTCATCAACACCCCCACAACAAGTGCTTGTTTCAGCTCGCACACCTCTTCCCTACCTCGACCACTATCAATCAATGCCCAGCACCACACTGAACTCGGCTAGGATCCTCTAGACACAGCCTACTTCATGTCCTACCACAGTCTACCCCATGCACACCGAGTGCTAACTTTGGCCTATACACCTCTTCCCCTGCCTCGACCACTCCCAATCATCGCCCTGTACCAAACTAAACTCGGCTTGGAACCATTGTACACCACCTACTCAATGACCAACCCTAGTTTCCAAGACACTCCACGTGCCACCCTGTGCAATCCATCACACAGAAACACACCAACGTACACAGTCTGTCATGTACGTTCACGTTCCATTGTGCATTAAGTCTACTGAATCTTAGCATCTATGGCTTTAGACATCCTCTAAACACGGCTCAGCTAATGAACAAACCCATCCCAAGCTCCGCTCTGCCCTAGATATCAACCCAACTTTGCCTTACCCCAAGGCACGATCCTCAGATCACCACATGCACCTTGCGCCAAAATGCGCCGCTTTCCCAAACCAAGTTATGAATTAATCCGTCAAGCCACGGATCTCTCCCCCGAGATCTACTACCCATGCACCTCTCAAGGTGTGGCTCACAAGCCAACCGCAGTCCATCGCGGCATGGTACTCCCTTCCACTGGGACTCAACCAACGTGAACTTGTCTCCATCATGATTCGTCCACTATAAACTACCCTTGATTCTGACTTACAGGCTTTCATGCAGTCCCATACCTACTACGGCCCCCTACAAGTCCAACCAAGCTGTATCCAATATGGCCAACAACCATGTCCGTTGTTCGAAACTGCCTTGCACATTCAATCGTGTAATGCCTCATCTGAGGACTTCCACTCATCTCTGCATCTGTCTATGTGGCAATCAACCCATACTGACATGCATTCAGTCACCTCAGTCCATCGACCTTTCCATGTCATGGGGCTCTGTCCATCGAGCTCCCTCCTCTATGGCTAACACCCCTTCTCCGGTGCTCTAAGCCAAACCATGTCTACCTCTGCAGACTATGCCAATGTAGCTATCAACCCACACTGACTTTCACCAATAAAGCTCCTTAGGTACACCAACCCTTCTCATGCCAGAACTCAGTCCGTTGAGTCCAATGCGTGGCCAACATCCTTCACCTGATGCTCACAACCACCAGTGCCAAGTCTCCTTGGTCTTTCACACCTCATCCATGAGGTTTCCACTGATCCTGCCCTGACAATGCTCTTCACCCTGTGCGGCATACTAACTCTCATCTGTATGAACCCTAACACTCAACTGGCCAAGATAATAAAGCTCTCATTTGAACTCTGCCACACTAGTACCTCAAACAAACAACCTCAGTCGTGGCACACCTGCACCTGTCATCGCTTCCTTTGTGCACACTGGCTTAAGTGTTCCCCCACTTAAGCTTGTCACCATACCTCGGTCTACCTGAACATCATTATAGTCCAGTTTAACCATCCTTTATGTTACCTCTCCAGTACCTCAACGTCCAATGTCTTCACCCTGAGAAGGCATCCATCATTACTTCCACTTTGCCTTTAGTCCATTGAAGGTCTTCCTTCGTGGCTTGCCATAGCCATACCTAAATCACTATGCCACCCTAGTACCTCGGTCTCCCTTACCTTCACCCTGAGTAAGCACTGTCCATTCTTCTCTCAAATTATCACCTGTGTTTCCCTAGTACCTCAGCACCCTGCCTTCACCCTGAGCCAACATTTCATCCCAATCAATGTGTCACTCCAGCACCTCGGCATCAATTGCCTTCGCCCCAAGTCAACACTAAGTCCCTGTTAATGTGCCACTTCAGTACCTCGGCATCCCTTGCCTTCACCCCGGGTGAACTAACCAATCATCTTCCCATATCTGTGCCAATGTGTCACTCTAGTACCTGAGCAACTTGCATTCACCCTGAGTAGATTGACCATCACAATCCTTAGTCCTGTCTCACTATCTTGCTCTAGTACCTGAGCACACTTGCCTTCACTCTGAACAAACTAACCATTCTCGTCACTGTCTCACTTTAGTTCCTTGACATCCTGTGTCTTCACCCTGAGCAGACCAACCAACTCAATCACTATCTCGCTCTAGTGCCTCGACACCCTGTGTTTTTACCCTGAGCAGACCAACCATTGTAATCCTCATATCTGTCTCCATGCCTTGCTCTAGTACCTCGATGTCCCATGTCTTCACCCTGAGCAGGCTCATAATCTCAATCCTCATATATGTCATTGTGTCTTGCTCTAGTACCTGAGCACACTTGTTTTCCCCCTGAGTAGACTTACCATCCTAATACCCATAACTGTGTACATGTCTCACTCTAATGCCTCAACGTCCTGTGTCTTCACCCTAAGTAGACCCTGGAACTCTGTCTGGTGCCACTTCAGTACCTGAGCTTTCCTATGCCTTCACCCTAAGTGACCATCCATTCAGATTCTCAACTGGTTTGCTACCATCAAGCCATGCATTGGCACCACCTTACCGTACCCTATCGTGCTACCACATACATCTTAAGTCGTCCTAATATACCCAACACCACATGGTAGCCCTATCCGTCGGAACTACATGGCACTCTTGCCATTCAGCATCACCCACTGACATGCCTTTGAGCTGCTCACCCGAGCCATCAAGACTTTCTCTATAAGCTCACATCCAAATAACCAATGCTTCAATGTTATCCATCGCACCGAAGTCTTCCACATGTGATGTCGACATCATCTCAATCCTGGGCAAGTCTCACCATAGACCCCCTACACAGGATAGACATCAAACAGTCTCTGTAGCCAGCAGCCCTTCTTTGCTACTCAAAACCATAGTATCATCCCCAAACATAACTCCATGACTTCGTGTTGTCCGTCGTACCAAAGGTCTTGATACCCACTATATCAAAGGTAATCAGTCTATCGACCACCTCACTCTAATACCACCTGTATCAAAGTCCACCATAAAGAGTCATCCTCACAGCTCTGATACCAACTATCACAGCCAGATTTTTCTCTCTGTCAAAACTGTGCGGCACCTCAACCATTACCCAACCAAGATCAGCCTTTTAGCCATCTGAGTCCTTCAACTGACCCATTGACATGCCCCATGTGCACTGACTACTCATCAACTTCGGCGCCTATGCCGTGTCATTGAAGAGTGCCTCAAACGACCCCGAAGTCCTCAACGCTCTGCTTATACGCCCACCAAAGGCCATGACACCTTACCTGCGCACCATGCCTTTTCATGCAAGACCTCACCCTAGAGTCTTGCCATGCCACCACCTTGGCTGTCCAAGGCCAAGCCAGGATTTTGCCTAGCACAAAGACAAGGCACACCCATGCACACCAAGGCAACGGGATAGCCCACTCAGCACCCTACAAGCTGCCACTATTGCATAACGCATGCTAGTAGCACCCGTGTGGGCTAACCTTCACCCTCAGGTGAATGTGTGGTGCCGCCCCACTAGGCTCTGAAGCATTGTCCCATGAGGGAACCCAATCCCCAAGGGAACTCATGGCACCACCTCTGTGCATGCCAAGAGCTGCCCCTAACCCATATTGGGGAATGCCTCGTAGTTTAAGCTCATGTGGGCTAAGAGCATGTCCTTAGCCTTGGCACAGCCAGTCGTGCCATTCCGTGCCTTGACATGCCTCCTACCCATGTCAAGGGCTTGGGTGCCTCAGAGCACCCACCCCTCCTCAAGGTGTATGCTATGTCTTTCTAGGATTGTCAGAAGGGAACATCATCGGGTCTAGAAAATCATATTATATCTTATTACGAGAATGCCATCATGCCACATGCTAGGCTAACTGTGCCACACACCAGGCCACCAGTGCCCCATGCCTCGACATGTCCGTGACAATATGTCTACCACTGCTACATAACTGCATGAGAACGGAGGAGATGGCTAACATGCCGCTAGCAGTGCAGTATGCAGCCTCGGCTCCCTCCAAGGCAACGATCTGGTGACTCAAGTTCAAGATGGTGGGGTTGAAGTGATGGCTGTATATAAAGAAGTCTCACTCGGGGCCCAACTCTCCTACAAACATTCTGTACATCATCCCCTGCCCCATAACAGTGAATGTGGCGGAGGCTTCAATTGACATGTTGATGCCACCGTGCTTGCCAAACTCATGTCACGTACTTGCGAGAGCCATCGCCGGGTTGTTCCATGCCTCCACCGGATTCTTTACCACCATGACTATAGACACAAAATTTCATGCGTAAATCCGCAACACAAAATAAATGTAACAAATTCAATAAATGAATATTTTTAATAAAGAATGGGTACAATCTCTTTGATTTTTA
>JAOXJP010235145.1:0-10051 GCA_025762735.1 Platanus orientalis
CTAACCATATGATCTACATTGGATGATTTCGCACATGTGGGACCCATCTCAGAGGGTCCTGAACCATCATGTGTAGTTTGATTCGAGAGAGAGAGAGAGAGACGGAAGTGTTATTTTCAATTTTATTGTTATTTTGTCGTTTTGTGTAACAGGTTCTTTTTACTTTTCTAAGTTTCTAACAGCCTTTTGACTCTAAGAGGAGTGTTTTTTCCTATTTTCATATTTTTTTAATTTAATTTAAAAATAGAGAATGTGAAGATGACGCGAAGGTGACGTCCGTTACAACTCATGGGACGGTGATTGCTTGGAAAAGGCAAAGCCACGGAAGAATCATCGGTGTGTTATGATGATGCTGGATCTTATCGGCGCACGTTAGATAGACTTCGTGGTCTCCACTAGCTAGTCTGTTGCGTCGATTGGTTTGCGGTGGCCAGCCAGGTTCGGGATTGGTTCTGAGAAATAAAGAGGGGTTGAACCGTTGAAGTAACAGAAAGTTAAATGGAAAGAATGTTCTGTCCAGGATTTGGTGTCTAGGATGGTATCTATCCAGGATTTGGTGTCTTGTGACATGAGAGCAGATCTTCTACGGTTTGAACATTTCCATGTGAACTGTTGTGAAAATTTCAATCCACGCTGAACATGATTACACAATGAATTGTGTAAATATATGTTATGTAAATGATTTTCAATTATATAAATATATGTTTTATCATTTTATTTTTTATGAATTAAAATAAAACAATATTGTTTACTAAAAAAGATTTAAGTGGGGTTATTAATTTTTATTTAAAATCAACAAGTCATAAATTATAACAAACAAATAGATTTAAGATGGATATAACTCACACATAATAAATACCATCAAAAGTATTGATATCAACGGAACTTCGTCAATATTTTGCAAATATCAATAAGGTTTTAGTGACATTTTGATGAAATTTTGAAATTATTTTATCTTCCTAATATTTTATTTTGCCAGCCCCTTGAAGTGAGGAAATATAGTTTAAATTTTGAATCATGCTTAAAACTACATTTTGTAACAGTTTAAGGAAGGCATTCTTGAATTCTCAACTCCAAAGAATTTAATTAAGAGTCAAAAATGTTGTTTGATACCATTAGATTCTCTCCATAAATTCTATTTCAAAAATCCATTTTAAAGCCACTTTATAAGACGTGCAAATGTCAACTCCGTGATTCCTTGACCTGATTCTTCTTTTCTTTTTCTTTTTTTTTTTTTTGTCTAACCAAATGCTTTTCAGATTTTGTTGTCACAAGTTGTTTGATATTAAGGTAATATCTCTCCATTCAAGCTGGCGATGATTCAACCCTAATATGGGACGAATCAAGGAGAGGGAGAGGACACGCATACCATTTTTGCTAAGCTGTATTTGGCATGCGATTTAAAGTCATCCTATAGAGGTTGTGATCTCGTGATTAGATTACAAGATCGCAATCTTGAGATCAACCTATTAAGTTCTAATTATAATGAGAATGTTTGACTGAGAAAGAGAGAGAGGGACATCTTGTTTTGTGTTTTATGTTTTATAATTTAATGTCAAATTATCCTCCTATTTTACCGAGCATCAATCGTGAAGATAAAATGCCTATATACTTGTGATATTAACAATAGATAACCTCCAATCCTCAATTAGGGGTGGCAATTCATGTTGACGGGTTGGGTTTGTGTCATGTTGAGGTAGGGGTATAAGACTATTTGGCTCCACCTTTACCCAACCCATTTATTAATCGTGTCAAAGCAGGTTAACCTATTTTGAGTCAAAAAACGTTTAAGGTCAACCCTAACTCACTTCTTTTCGTGTTGGGTCGTGTCGGGTTCACAGGTTATGTGGTAATTTATCTTGGCAAGTCAGGTTCGTGTCATGTCAAGGTAAGGGTATAAGACCATTTGGCTCAACCCTAACCCGACCCATTTATTAATCGTGTCAAAACCGATTGACCTGTTTTGACTTGAAACACGCTTAAGGTCAACCCTAACCCGCTTATTTTCGTGTCGGGTTCATGGGTTGTATCAAACACTGCCACCCCAACCCTGAGCCTAACACTTCTTCAATCAATTAGAAATTACCAATCACAGTGACATGATGCCAGACAAAGGGTGTCCCGGTAAAGATGATATCCTCTGTGATGTGAATATTTACAATGGGTCTGGAGCCAACATTCATGAGGCACCATGTGGTGTTAGGTACTGACAAGGACAGTGGTGGTATCAGTACCTGACACCACGGCACCCTAGGAATGATGGTTCTAGGCCTGGTGTAAATATTCACGTGGCAGAGAGGATATCAACCCGTCCTAGTAAGTACACAGGGTTAAAGGAAGAAAAAGTTATGTGATGAAAATGTATTCGTAGTGTGTATGGTGATTTATAAGTTGACATGTGTTGTGTTTGGGTTAAAAACGTTTAAAAAGCGTTCAAATGAAAAAGTAGATGTTAAAAAAGAAACATCAAATTCAAAAACCAGTTACGTAGCACGCCAATAAAGGCCTGTGTCAACACAGACAATCATTCTCCATAGAGTAAACCGAGTTTACATGGCTCTTACGTATTTTACTACAACACCCATTATCAGGTACCATGTCACATGCTGAATTTGTACTGGCACGATATCACTATGGTCAAACCCGAACATGTGGTTAAAGGTCATTTCGAAAGCATGAGCACCCACAGCAGGGGTGGCAATGTTTGACATGGGGCCGTGAACCCAAACACGAAATAAATGGGTTACGGTGGACTATAAATAATGTACGTTCGGTCAAATCAGATTGACCTGCTTTGACACAATTCATAAGTGGTTGGGTTGGATCAACCCATATAGTCGTATACCCTTAATTTGACACAACACGAATCTGACCGGCTTGATATCCTCTGTGATGCCCCGTGAGGCAAGACACAAGGGGGTGGGGCCCATTCACCTATGGGATGTCCCATCACCCCCCAAAAGTGAATGGATCCCACCCCCTTATGTTTTGCCTCGCGGGGCATCACAGAGGATATCAACCCAATCTGACCTACCAACACTAATTACCACATATAACCTGTGAACCCAACACAAAATAAGCTTGTTAGGGTTAATGGTAAACTTGTTTTGTGTCAAAGCAGGTCAACAGTCAATAAATGGGTCAGGTTAGGGTTGAGCCATATAATCGTATACCTTATCTCGACATAACACAAACCTGACCCACCAACACGAATTGCCACCCTTACTAACCACATCATCATGATCTTAGACAAATTTTAGTTTAATTGTGTATTCCTTCTTCCCACACCAACAGAGGGATCCCGGAATTAAAATTCCGTGTCACCCCAACCATTTAATACTCTTCTCCTTTTTTGTTCCCAGAAATTCCAACCAGTCCCACAAAAAAGCTGCTGGAATTTTCTTTTCTTAAACTATGTATTTGGTGTGATTATCAAGTCAATTATGTGAGGTTAATACTAACCTAGACACATAACAGAAATAGGTTTTTCTAATCTCTTCCGAAAAAACAAAACAAAAAGCTAGTTTTTGGCGTTTTTTTGTTAAAAGTTTCCAAACAAAAAACCAAACTAATTAGTTTTAATGGAATTTGGTTATCGGATTAATCCTTTTTCACCCTGAAAATCTGAAGTCCGAACATTTGTCAAATAACACCTGTCTATGACTGTGATAAGCCCGTTTGGACTATAGAGAGATTATGAACTGTAGACACTTCTCTCTCAGCAAGTAACATCCTACTTGATTAACCATTTCTGATTTTTTTTTTTTTTCTTTAACCAAGAAACTAAACTTATTAGCTTAACAAGGGGAATTAGATGTCCCTTGAATAAGGAGACATTTTCTTACAATCGGTTTGACTTTAGAGGGAACTAATGCCAATAAAATGTGATGTACTGGTGTTAAGTTGTCTCCAATTATCCCTTAAAAAGAGGGTTTCTCGTTGAATCAAAACACATAAAGTTATGTTTGTTCTTTTTTTGGTCATTGTCGGATCACCTGAGATTATTTTCATACTAAATCATAACACTTGCTTAATATTTTACATCAGTGAATGATGATGGTTACTAATGATGTTGATAATGATCTTGCTGGATGCAAAATTTTCATGTTACATTACCCCAGAGGCTGGAACTCACCTTTTCAAACACATGGTCACTCACTACCAATTGGTCCAAAGTCTTGATCACTTTTGGTGTCAACTGTGGAGTTCCCCACTATGTGGGTAAGTACATCAAAAAGAAGAGAAAAGAAAAAAGAAAAAGTCAAAAGTCCAAACCATCTATAGTGAGAGAATCTAGAGCGGGAGGGAACTAATTAAAAACTATGCTTTGATAAACTAGATTATCGTATATTTTGTCCAAACCATCTATGGTGAGGGAATCGAAATTATTGCCTCCCAGGCAACCAAACAGGAGAGTTCTAAAATGCTCGGAATGTCGTATGAGAATCTGAGTGATTGTGGCAAAGTGATTGCAACCAGACACAGTGGCCCTGTCTGGTTGCCTTGAATTGAATAGAAAAAGATAGAAAATAATAGAAAAGAAAATCTTACAAGGAAAACAAAAAAAAAAAGAATAAAAAAGAATCATGAAAAAACCAGCTTTTCATGACAATCAGACAGCTTGAAAATAATTTTTTCAAAATTTATTTGTCAAGAATCACGAGAAAACCAGCTTCTCATGGCAACCAGACTGGACCGAATTACCCTTATTCTAAATGCAAAGGCAAGCAGACCACGTACAACATCATTCTCTTTTATTTAATTGTATTAATTGTCTGTCTACACATGCTTGCTAGGATTGATCAAACTACCATCACATTATTAAATGCATTGATTAACTGACGATTACAGTAGAAACTGTTAGGACCGTTAAACTTAATAAAAACCGTTAAAACAAAACAATATGATGATTTCTTGTAAGTGGAGCCAAAATGACTTTCCAAGGCCATGGAAGGTTAAGACAAATATGAATATATGCACTCTACATGTAATTGAATGCAACTTGATGCTTCTCCACACAATAAGACAAGCACGATTACGTTATTTAAAGCTGTACCCAGTTTTAAGGATTAATTTCACTGGATCATGGATAAACTTCTTAGCATTCTGTTTCTATAATTCAGTTAAAATATACGAAACCCACCATGGAAATTGAAGCCAAAAGAATCGTAGCGTCTGATAACTTGGAAAGTAACCAACCATTCCCTGATGGAAAAAAATTAGGTGAAAACGAATCTTGTGAGAACTGTGCAAACGTCATTAGGGTGTGGACACATCAGCACTGAAAAAGTGACAAGTGCCCCCCAAAAAGTGTAAATCACTTTTTGGTACTGATGTGTTAGCCCCTCTGTTACCGTTTGCACAGTTCTCATGAGATTTGTTTTCACATAATCCGAGCCCTCCCCTGATCGTCCGATCGTAGAAAGATTAATAAATAAATAAATAAGATCAATTTTAAGGTGAGATGTTGCAGTTCTTTAAAAAATAATAATAAGAAGACAAACAACACTTTGAATCGTTTCCAGCCCAGATGTTTCCAGTGTCAATCAAGCATCAATTTTGCATTGACATGTGGTAAAAAAAAGTGAAAAGATGCTTTTTACCATGGGATTATGGTTGCAAGTCACGTGTCAGCGCAAAATCGTTGCTTGATTGACACTGCACGCATCCAGGCTGGAGACAATCTGGACTGGTCTTACACGATACCTAGTTTAAATACCAACCCGGCTGGGTGGACTGGGTTTGACCGGAATTGGTCTCTCATCCAATCAGGCAATTAGAATTGTCTTTAAAGGTCTGGTCCAAGTGGACCAGTTTATGACAAAACCTGTGAACGGGCCAATTGAACCACAGAATTATATTAATCATGCCTTTGATTTGCCAAAGGGAAACAGGCTGACATATGAACCAGACCTGATTGGTTTTATATCCCGTCCAATTTCAAAACTATGATTTTGTTGTGTTAAAAGAAAAAAAAAAAAGTACGAAGTCACCAAAAAATTAAGTACAAGGGAAAATAAGACGATAAAAAATACATCCAATGTTTAAATCAAATTTCATCAGATCTTCAAATGCATAGTTTTTTAAAATTTATATTATCTATGTATTGGATATTTAGTCAATTAAGCCGGTGCAGATCTGTATCTTAACTCTAAAGTTTCTTTTCATATTATTTTCCTTACGACGTGCCTTCCATATGATGATTGACAATACTGCTCCTCCAACACTACTATATATGTCTTGATTTGATTACTTAGCTTCAAATCGCGACGATAATCAAATATTTTAGTGGATTCGTACCAAGAATTCAGTCAAAAGATGCAAGGCTAACCTGCAATTAATTATCTCCTTAACAACTAAGATAATCAGATAGTAGAAGAATAACAATATTTTCTTACGAAACCCATATGTGATCAACTTACAGAAAAGGAAGAAAAAGGGATCTAAGTCATACCAAAGGAAGTGACTTGAATACAAAAAGATTTGATAAGAGACAAGAAGATCATATGCTTAATGATACCAAGCTCTTTGCCGCATTGGATTGATTACTTTAAAATGTACTCTTTTTTTTTTGGATGAATACTTTAAAATGTACCTTAAGATATATGTCCAAGAATTAACAAAGAAGTTCATCGATTAAACAATTAGGATCACTTAATTCTGCAATTTTGGGGCTGTGGCATTTATCGGAAAAGCTCAAACATTTGCTTGGTGGCCTGTGTGAAAGATTACAGACCAATTATGTTTGTTATGCTAAACACCACCTAGTTACTTCCTCGATAATCAAAGAGTTCTAGAAATAATATCCTATTTTTTTTTTTAAATATTAGATAAATTTGATTTGGAAAGGGTTTGTCCATGTTAAACTAAACCTTTTCTTTCTTTTCTTTTCTTGCATGCCAGGCTGATTAAACCTAACCTTTGATGAGCACTTATGTTCAACTTCTTTGCTTAAAAAATGAAAATTCTAATAGCCATATGGTCATGAGTCCCTTTGAAATTTTCATGTAATTGCTGTCATCTCCCTGTCTCCACATCTCTTCTAAGCAATGCGAATGCTCGTCAATGGTGGAGGGAAACCTTATTTTTAAAACCATACTGCATACTTTTTTAATGCGTCACGCGATATCAGACTTCAATATCAAGGTTCCTTCTTGCTGTTGTTGCCGTTGAAGGAGCTTTAATGATTACAAACACATAACTGGAATTCAAGTGGGATAAAGCCTGTAGTCCTCTTTTTTATCTTCGTGTGTATCAAATTATCAATCCGATCACGAGCATTGGAATGAACAGTCATGTTGGACAATGGAAATGCCGATATGAGTGTAACACCAAATTTTGTATTAATTTCCATTAAAATTAATGTTCAAATTATATATCCAACCGCATATGACAGGTGGGGAACATTCACTCCAAGCTTTCTAAGGAAAGCTTGTTAATTATAGCCGTCCATGAATGGATCAATACCATACCTCTGATTAAAACCTTGTTCCACAAGAATAAATCAAGCAGAACTTAAAAGAACAAGAAGAAGATGATGGGGAATATTGACTTTTCATTAAATAAGATAGTTGTTGGAAAATATACAACAATTTTTACACCATATTCTTTGTTTAAAACACTTTTACAAATATAAAGCAATGTACACCTAACAAGAACCATGATTCTCAGAGTCTTCTTGGTTGATCCTGAATGCGTTCTTGAACTTGTAGATGTTGGGGAACATGCAACCTTCTTGCGAACTTTGGAACTTGAAAGCTTGGATGCTTGGAGTACTTGAGAGCTTGAAAGCTTGTGAGGTGATTGAAAAGTACGTAAAAGCTCTGTCAAAAATGTGCAAAGTGGGTTTTATATATAGTCATGGGCGTCCGTGCTTGACTCCTTGTTAAACTACAAGTAACTAACTGAAGTGGTGAAGTCCTTCTTGAACCCCAATTACTTGTTTTTCTAGAAGCTTGATTGTTACAACCGAATATATGCCCTTCACCCAACTTGATGTAAAATTAGTGGTTAAGAATAGCTCATTGACCATACAAAGCTTAACTATTGCTATTATCTGATCCTAACTTTGCCGTTTTTAAATAGGATTTGATAAGATAGAGAAGACTAATTACAGATTGTGTCATTTTTTGTGTGGGAATGCTCTCTTTGATAACATGTACAAATAAACTGACTTGTATGTACATTGGGCCGTTTCATTAGACTTTTGAATGCTTTAGGCATCTAAAACCACCTTAGTTGCAATTCCTTGAAGTGACAATATCATTTTATAAAAAAGTTGGGTTTTCTGCCTTTATCAGTTGTGGTTGTGCTATGTTAGTCATGAAGCACTAGTCGTGATCAAACTAGGCAATCACAACTGGGTTATTTCAATTGTGGTTGAGGGACATTTTGGTAAATTTGTACTTTTCCACGATTTTTTTGTGACAACAATGGGAAAGAACCCCAAATCATGAGATGAATATCTATCTGATGGTTTTGATCACTACAATTAGTATAACTATAATATTTTCTGCGGCTCTTCTAAGTTCCAAGGGATGGTGTAACTGGTATGGCTGCATCATTGTTCTTGTGCACTATCTTATAGTAGCAGCATGTTATAGTGTTAAGTCATGTATTTTTTCAATTTCATTCCTATCATTGTTGTACAAGCTTATGGGTCAAAGTCTAATGTATTATGTAAATATCCTATGTATTTATGTGTGAAGGCCGTCATTGAGTCAAGGATGATGTCTAAGTGTTGGAAGTCATGTTCAAATCAAGCAAAGGACTTCAAAGATGGCCTAGGATCTTCCAAATCTTCAACTTAAAGCTCCATAGGTATATGAGGTTCATGAGACCAAGAAGTGTAGTGATGGTGTGGTCTCTATATTCCCAAGATCATGGTTGACCCTAAACATAATCTAGAAGACCAATTAGGGTTAAATCAAAAGCTTAAAGAAGCTCTGAGTAGAACTAAGAATGGGGAAATCAAAGAGGGAAAAATTACAGGAGAGGTGAGCCCTCGCATGACTAGATGAGCGCTCGGGCATGGGTAGCGCGAACCCTCATGTGGTCACGCGAGCGCCCTAAGCAAACAAAAACTGGTAAGTTTTTTGCTATAAACCCTCAAGTGCACCAGCATACAAGCATGTGCTCGCCCCTCGAGGCGAGGGCTTGCGGCCCCCAAGTCTGTTAAATGGCTAGTTTCCTAACCGTTAGTTTTTTTTACTATTGGAGCCTCTCTTTGGCTCATTTTCCTATCTATAAAGCCTTTACTGTTCAAATGAAAATTTTTACACCTTCCATGCTTATTGACATCTAATATTGACCAATCCATTAAGCTTTTCATGCTTTGGACAAAACCCTACAAGGCAATTCTTGAGCAAACAAATTTTGTGATTTAGAGAGAATGTGGGAAAGACTTTGGTGCTTTAGTTTGGCAAATCTCAGCACCAAGTAATGAGGGAAGGCACTTGATGCATTCAAGTTGTTCTAGAGAACTAGCTACATTCCTTGGGAATCATTCTTCATGGTTCTCTATGTACATTAATGTGAACCAAAAAGTTATTCTTGCCTATTGAGAAGCTGAGCACCACACTTCAAATTTGAACTACTACAACTTGAAAACATTTGCCGGAGTCACCAAACGTGAAGCACTCACCAGGGTCACCAGGTGCATAACAACTCTTCCAACGGAGACATTGGACTGAGTAAGTGTTCAATGGAGCATGATTAGTATGTTTGGTTGATTTACTTGTAATAGTTAGATAAACTAATAAAAATCAACAGACCCCACTATGGGTGTTCAAAAGTGAATGTAGGCCGTTGTGCCGAAACACTATATATCTTGTCTTGTGGTTTGCATATTCTTGGGTGCTTGCTTTAATTTTTCTATATTGAACTTGAAGCACAACATCATTAATTTGTTGAATACTCTATTTTTCAATTAGTTGACTATTGAACATATTTGCATATCTTATGTGAAATCATTTACAATTGTCCAAGGTTGTAAGGACTTGAAAATTAATCAAGAATCCTAATTGAATCAAAAGGAATCAAAAAGACTTGT
>JAOXJP010235146.1:0-10051 GCA_025762735.1 Platanus orientalis
TATATATATATATATATATATATATATATATATATATTAGAGAGAGAGAGAGAGAGAGAGAGAGAGAGAGAGAGAGATTTTCTCTGTACATGACCACATATACATAAAGAGAAAATAGATAAACTTTAACCAACAGTTGTCCGTGTAGATAAATTTATTTTTTGTTGGGGGGGGGGGGGGGTGGCAGGAGGACAGAATATGTTCAGATATATAATCAGGAAAGAAAAATCTATGACAACATTTATTTCAATCAGCCAAAATTTTAAGAAAATATGAGAATTGAAGGGGAAAAGTATAGAGAGGGATTTATAAGAGATTAGGGAAGAAAATAAGGGAAGAAGAAAAAGAAATAACTCATAAGGGCAATTCTGGAATTTTTTTACAGACCCACGAAATTACCAAAATACCCCTGCTCATGCATCAGAAAATTTGCAGGGTGTTTGATGAGTCATAAAGGTACTACACAAAATTTCATCAAATTCTAAATTTCTAATAAGTTTTGATATAGAAAATTATAAAAATTCAGACCTGTTGTACTTCTTTAATGGAGTTTCATAAACCAGTGGAAAATCTTTGTTCAGCAACTCAGTCCTTGATAGTATTGCTGGCCGCACCTTAAATGTAGATTGAAAAGGAGATAAAAGATGTAAGAAGAATAATGAGGAAGAAAGAAGAGAGAGAAAGGGATAGAAGAAATTAATAGAAGAAGGGAGAAGGAAGAAGATAGAGACTAGGGAAGAACTCTAAGTTCCACAAGGTTAAACCATGGGAAATGGGGAAAAGGAGGAGGGATAAAACTAAAACAAACCAAACTTTAATTCAATAATCCATGTCCATTAATACAAATATGTACAACCCTTTATATAGGCTCAAAACAGTAAGAAAATAACAAGAATTAAAATAGAAAGTCCTAAATTAACTAGCCTACTTGATACCTAAGAATTTCCTTAGCCTAAAACTACTAAAACATTGACTTTCTAAAAACAAAAACTGCCAAAATTAAGTGCTAGAGAATTTTCTTTCAGCACTCTAAAAGGGCCTCACTTTGACTTGTTTTTTGTTTATTTTTATTTTTTATGAAAACAAGCATTGTATTAAAGACAGCTGAGGCCAAGAGGAAAACAAAGATCCAGCTCAAGCGACTCCAACAACCAAACAAGAGGCCTAGAGTCCCAACAAGCGGGATGGGAGAGGCCATTATAGGCTAAAACATGAGCAACCACATTAGCAGACCTTTTAATCCAAGAAAGAGAAAAAGACATAAAGGAAGATAATAAGTTTTTACAGTCCATAAGAAGGCCTTTACAGTCCAAAGGTCAAAGGGCAACATCACCCTCTAAATAAGAAATGACTTACTAAAAATACTAAAATATCCTTGACAACAATGCCTTGTTACAAAAATACCCTTAATTACACATATATCCCACCTCTTAAAACCCTTAAACTAACCCATCTTGAACTTGATTATCTTGGGGATTGGCACATACAATTTTCACTATTAGGGGAAAATAGAGCTTTTGAGTTATTTGCAAACAGTATAACCTTCTTTTTACATGAGAAATTATCTTATAAGAACTTATGTATTATTTTATCACTGAAATTCTGTGAATTTTCTAGACTTTTGACATTATGATATAATTAAAATTGTTCTAATCTTTAAAGTTATAGTGACTTCTACTTCATATTCTCCCATCATATCCTGATGAGAGCCAGTGAAACACAGAGGTTTCAAATCTTCTGACAGTGAAACACCCTTGCTGAAAATAATTAATTAAAAAAAGAAACATATCCCTTTCCAGGGTTTGAAGGACATTCTTATTTGAATCATTTGTTTCCATTATCATCGACGTCTGTGGAAGTATATTATATTTTACTACTTAAGATTTTATATTGGGCATCTTAACCTTGTTAATTCCAGACGGAGTTTTAATTCAATTATAATGATTAATTTCACTAAGATTATTAAAGTTATCATGCTTCATGGGCTCCTCTCTTTGTGGTTTAATAATCATGCCTAATACCAAATGTTGCTCTTCTTTTTGTGTCTCATCCCAAATATCCTGTTTTATTTGTTTTTAGGGTTTATGGTTTGATAGGGATTCCTCTCTATGGATGTTGCCATGTATGAATGCTGATCTTGCAAGTGCCCTTAGCAAACGAGGTATTTCAAATGTTCAGCAACTACTAGATCTCCCAAAGGCGACTTTGCAGAAGTTACTTGACAATTTATCTTCTTCACAGTTATATCAGGTATGATCTTACTCCTGTGAGACCTCTTTGACTTCAGATATGTGCTGGTTTTGCAATGATTCACATCTTGGCATTTGTCTGACAAAAAGTCCATTTCTTCAAAATTGCAATGTCAAACTCCTGTTAAGACTCACTTAGAACACCTAGGCAAAGCTGTAAGGAAAATAAATTTATCTTTTTTTCTTTTACCATATATAAGTTTCCAAGGCATCTTAATTTACATATGTAGTTATGTACATACATTCATATATTGCATGCGTCTATTCATATTCTCCCATAGCTTACTTGCAAGATCATGTCATTCTCCATAATCATATGACTGTATGGACATGCCAGTATGTTGGGTTTTGACAGAGTTGAAAAAGTTCATATCTTATATCCTGGTTATCATATTATAATTTTTTAACAGATCAAAGTCCAATTCTATAAAAAAAAAATCCTTAACTGAGTCTTTCAACTCCCAGGGATACACATCGCCTTCTTTGACTGGTACAGTTCCCTTGGATTAGAGTTCACATACATTTCTTGTCCATCCATTCTCAACTACCAAAGACTCTGGGAAAGCAACTCAAGACATGGTTGCCTACCAGTCTATGCTCTTTGCTTGCAATTTATTTATTTATTTATTTATTAGATTTTCAGGATATCAGGTGTATCTACTTTTGTGTATGTGCTAGGACATAAATACTAGATCAGACTCTTCTTTAGTTTATGGTTTCTCCCCTTTACTTGCAATTTTATTAGAAGTTCTTGGGGAATATTCGTCAAACCCAATCACAAACTTTACGTTTCCTTACCATCTGAATATTACCTCTGGACTTTTTGGCTGCCTGAAATTTCTGAGTCGACCAACGGTTTTTTGAATATTTTTTATATCATATCTAGGTTAATCATTTAAGTGATCATGCAGAACCACAAGCACTTCTGCATTTTAGCTTGCTTGCTTGACTTGATGGGCGGGTATGTTTGCTGACTTTGGTGTTTGGGTACCTGTTATCATTCTGTTTCTTCAGGATCTGCAGCATTTTCCACTTGTTCAAGTGAGACTGAAGCTTCAGAGAAGGGATACAGAGGGTGCAAAGCCCCTTATCCTCAACATTAAATTGGAAAAAACAAACTCTCAGCGAACAACATCAAGAGCATTTGTCCCTCGGTTTCCAAAGGTGGAAAGAGATTTACTTGGTGCTTATATATATATATAATGAGGGTATCACAACTAACATTGCGATTTCCCACAGATAAAAGAGGAAGCATGGTGGTTGGTTCTTGGGAATGTTTCCACGTCAGAATTATATGCTCTGAAGAGAGTTACTTTCTCCAACAACTTGGTCACTCGCATGGATTTGCCATCAACAACCAATCTCCAGGTCAGGACATATTGCTTCTTTTCTAGCCCTAGTACATGTTATTACTCGTTTTTTTCCTAATTTTTCTGAACATTACCTAGTGGGTAGTTTTACCTGTTTTTTCTTTTCTTTTTGATTCTTTTTCTTGACTGTGGGGTGGTGCGGATGGTGGTTTAGTTAATAGAAATATTCATGCAGAAGTTAAAGGGGAATAGGAGAATGAAATTATTGACAATTACCTATTTACACCATTTCTGGCCAATCAATGGGCACCATTATCAATGGAAATTATATCTTAGTTATCCATGGTCCTATTTAAAATTTTCATAGACCTTGAAATTATTTTTAACTGGGTTTTTTGTTTATAAAAGCATGGAGTATAGTTCAAACAATAGAAACTCTATATTTGACTTGCTAACACCAAAACACCTCATGGTGTTATTTGGATTTAACTATATCAGTAAACGGCTAGGTGCTCAGCTGGTGAACTGGCATCTCAGCCTGAAATACAAGCCGCTTTCCTTGCAATACCTCTCGGTTAAAAAAAGAAAAATCTTAAATCCTTATATCAGGGCCAAAAATTGCATGCAACACAAGAAATGGAAGTGAAGGACCAGTGGAGAAAATAACAATCAACATACTGAAATCAATGTTTTTCCTTTCTTAGATTTGTTGATTTCCTCACTAAGTCCTCTCTGATTTAGTGATTACTCCTTGAAATCTGCTGGCTTGCCACAAAGATAAACAAAGGAAGGAATTTGTAACCCTAATTTAATGTTCATGACTGTAGATATATTATTGAAGTTATTTATACACATCTATTTGCTTAATAGACAGGTTTGCATAATCTCATCAAAGCATCTAGTTGCCTAGGTACATATACATTTGAATGCCCTTAGGCACATGTACACTGTAGTCTATGAGTCATGAGAAAGGCACTCATTTCATAGAAGCTTACATTTTTTCCTTGCCCTGTGGCGGGCCTGCTTCTCATAAGCTTAAACACATTCCACTCAAAACTGTATAAATGAGTAGAGATAAACATTATTTTATAATTCTTATCTAGGATTGTTATAAAAGTAAACCCCAGTTAAATCCATAATTTCAAAGTCCAGCAAAATTCATAAAAATGTTTCCTACTCTTTTTTTTTTTTGAAAGGTAAGATAATTTATTAAAATGAAAACGGAAAAAAGCCCCACTATACGGCATGAGAAATGCTCAATAGAATGGAACTAAAGCCAAAAACCCCCCATTAGAATTGAGGAGAACAAGAGTCCCAATTGAAGATCCACCTCCAATAAGGATTACAGCTACTAGTGAATGACGAGGAAACCCAATCATGTAACTTAGAGAGGATCGAATCCACCAGTTTGTGCTTAGGCCGGGATTCCCCTTAAAAAATTCTTTTGTTGGGTTCTTCCTAAATAGACCAACAGACAGCCACAGGAATCAATTTTCATACTACTTTCCCCCACTTCCACCTCTCAGAGCTTGAGCTGACCAGCAATAGAAGAGGCTTCTCAAAGATTGTGGTTGAGTCCATTGAACATTGAACTTGCCCAAAAAGTATGCCCATAAAGCACTAACCACCGGTCAATGGATAAATAGGTGATCCAAAGATTTGCTAGCCGATATGCACATACAACATTTATTTGGGATCTTGAAGAGGTTATTGATGGTTGGAGCACGGTCCTGCCATAACTCCCACATGTGGAAGGAGACTTTGGACTTTGGACTGAATTTTGTTGTCCCATATGAAATTGTGCGGAAAAGTATGCCCTGGGAGCAAGGATAGCATCTCGTACATTGACTTCATCGAAAAGCCTTTCTTTATGTCACCAGCCCATAGTCTCACATTGTCACTCTCTCTATCCCCTAAGGAATAACTCTCCAAGAGCTGCAACATTGCCCTATATTTTCAACCTCCCAATCATTGAGATTTCTCCTCAGCTAAATGTTCCGAGAGCATAAAACTCTTGTTTTGGTCATATGATCCTCCACTGTTCCCCATTTACATCCTGCCACATTATAACAAGATGGAAATAAAAAAGAGAGAGAGAGAGGCTCATTGGAGCACCACGAATCATGCCAAAATAACACTCTTTCCATTGTTGACTTTGAAATTAGTGAATCTAGGGAGGAGATCCGCCCCTTTATAGATACCTTTCCAATCTCAACACATCGTAGCCCCAATTGGCTCTCTACTATACCATCCATTGCTTGCGGTCCTCCCCATATTTTGCAGCAATCACATTTCTCCAAAGAACATGGCGATCCTCTCTGAATTTCCATAACTATTTATTTAGAAGAGCTCAATTAGTTTAGATGAAAGGTGGATCTGTACATCTGCAAGAAGATCAGAGAAAGAATGAGAAATAGAGAAGAGGAGATGAGAGGGAGAAAGAGTTACACGAGAATGGAGAATCGTATTAGAGAGTTTCTCTCTATACAAGTTATTTTATTTATATTTTGTAGAGAGTTGGCACACGATAGTATATGGTATCCTGTATACGTATGTATATGTAATACTTCTGACAATACTACCCTCCATATAATGTATCACAACACTCCCCATCAAGTTGGTGAATAAATATCTATCATTCCTATCTTGTTTACAATATATGAGAAATGAACATTATTTAACCCCTTTGTGAAGATGTCTACAAGTTGATACTTTGTTTGAATAAAAGGAATGCAAATGTAGCTAGACTTGATATGGTCTTTGATAAAGTGTCTATCAATCTCTACATGCTTTGTTCTATCATGTTGAATTGGATCATATGCAATGCTGATGGTTGCCTTATTATCGCACAGGTGGTTCATAGCACCTGTCACAAGAAATCCCAATTCATCAAGCAACTTCTTTAACCATAGGAGTTCACAAATCCCATTAGCCATAGAACGCAATTCTGTTTCAACACTTGACCTTCCCACCATGGATTGTTTCTTACTGTGCCATGTAACAAGATTGCCCCAAATAAAGGAACAATACCCCTAAGGTGGACCTTCGGTCAATCTAGGAACTTACCCAATCTGCATTGGAATATGCTATCACAGCTACTCTTTGATGATCATACTTCTTTTACATAATTCATTTCCCTAGATACCTCTTAGGTATTTCAGAACTTTGTATGCAGCTTTCATATACGCCTGAGTGGGAGCATGCGTGAGCTGACTGATTACACCCACTGCATATGTTTTGTCAAGTCTGGTTAAAGACAAGTAGATTAGATCCCCAAGAAGTCGTTGGTATCTACTTGCATTAATCAACCTCTCACTGTCACCTTTCAGCCTATGATTTGCTTCAATAGGGGTAACACACGGTTTACATCCCATCATTCATGAGTCTTTCAGCAGATCAAGAACATATTTCCTTTGACAAAGATAGATTCACTGTCAAGACCTAAGCTCTTCAATCCCCAGAAAGTACTTGAGAGAGCCTAAATCCTTAATTTCAAATTCCCTTGCCAAATTGCTCTTAAGCTGTGCTACTTTCACTTCACCATTCCTTGTAAACACAATATCATCAACATATACAATAAGAGCCGTCACCTTTCTACCCATTCTTTTTACAAACAATGTATGATTTGTCTAACATCGATTATACCCATTTGTAACCATTGCTTCCTAGAACCATTCAAACCATGCTCTTGGCGACTGTTTTAAGCCAAAAAATGCCTTCCTACATACTTTGCCCTTTGCTCTTGGAATTTGAAATCCAAGTGGTGTATTCATGTATACCTCTTCTTATAGATCTCCATGTAAAAAGGCATTCTCTTATCAAATTGGAAGGCCATCCTTGATTTGTAACTAGGGAGACTAGTACTTATACTGATTTCATCTTTGCCACTTGGGCTAAGGTCTCCTAGTAATCAATGTCAAATGTTTGCGTATACCCCTTTACAACTAGGCATGCCTTGTACGTTTCAACTGATCCATTAGGTTTATGCTTCATGGTAAACTCCCACTTATATCCAACTGTCATCTTCCCCTTTGGGAGGTTAACCAATTCCCATGTCTAGTATTTTCTAAATTTTTCATCTCCTCCTCCATAGCAGCTCACCATTGTTGTTATGCTAAAGCTTCAGATACTTTGTTAGGAATGGTAACTAAAGACAAGGAAACAACATAGTTTTGAAAGGAAGATGATAATGCATGATAAGAGACAAAGTTCGATATGGGATATTGAGTATATGATTTAATGTCTTTTCTCAGAGCAATAGGTATGTTAGAATCATCTATTTTGGAAGAGGGAAGCATGTTAACTGTTTTAGGAATTGAACCCAAAGAAGACTCTGGAATGAGTACATGGTAATTCTGGTCACTTTGCTGATTTATGTCAACACCTACTTGCTCTTGTCTATTTGAAGCACCTTACTTCTTTTGTCAAGCATATACTTTAAGTTGTCTCCCTTTCTTGACCAACACCATTACTATTAAAATGAAATGAAGGAACTGGGACAGGAAGTGGGAGTGTGGAAGAAGACAAGTCTTCACCTAAACTTTCCCTTTGAAGAGATGTCTTACCCAAAGAAAAGAAGGGAATATACTAAAAAAATGTCACATCCTGTGAAACAAACTTCTTATAAGTAAGTGGGTGAAAATACTTATACCCTTTCTGATCAATACATTTAAGTGCTTTAGATATGTACGTATAACAAATACACCCAAATGTTTTTGGGGGAAGAGAGAGCAAAGGGGTTCCAGACAATAAAACCAAGGTTTAAAATATCGTTATCGCGTACTGTATCTCAACTTAGGGATAAGGAAATGTTTCACATATCGCAGCTTATGGTGGGGAGATGACGTAAGAAACCCGGAGACGGTGAGAAACGAGGGAAAAACTAATCAAATGAAGAAATTTTGATATGAAACTTCAGGATTTGATAGAATAAACATTAATACACACTTAGGAATCATTAAATATAGGCAACAACCATCTATGATGGTTAGGAGAACTGTCACCCTCATGACATACATTGTCGCCTGTGGAATCTATGGAAACACTATGTAAGCTTTGGAATTTTTGAATGAAACTTTAGGAAATGTAATAATATGCATCATTAAACACTTATAAACCATTATACTTCATTACACACTTGGGTATCGATAGTTGGGAATCGGTACCCTCGTGACACATTGTCATGCATGTCTAGAGTTTTAAGTGTTAGACGTTGATAAATAACACAACACATTGTACAATACAGCTACAATATGCAAAGTATTACAATATATATATATATATATATATATATATATATATTAGAATTAAGAGAAACATACTTTATATGTTTAATATTTTTAAATATGTTTTTTGTATTTTTTCATATTTTGTGGTATTTTTCAAAATTTTTTAATTATTAAATAAATACAGAACAAAATTTATTCTCAGAAATCTACCAAATTGACATATTATGTGAAAAATGGCCTATAGTATGTTATATAAAAAAAATTAAACCAAACAACACTCATTTGGTATAATTTTTTGAATTATCCTTAATTTTTTATTTTTTCGAAAAATAAATAAATAATTTTTTTTTCTGAAAATCATTATTTTTCCATGAATGTGTAGATCTATCACAAATGTTTATCATATAAAAAATCTATTAGGATTAGAGCAGAAAAATAGAGATATTACCGAAGTTTTTTATGAGATTTGGGGTTTCGGCTTCGATCATTCGATACGGCTCAAATGAAGCTTCTCAATCAAAATGGATTCAAGTAAAGTCATAGATTTTGCTTAAAAAAAACTAAATTTATCAAGCAACAGAAAAAAATTGAGTTTTTGATGGATTTTTTAAGCTTGTGATAAGGAGGGGTTTCGACTATGAGACACGATACACCCTATCTTGCGTCTCTCGACTTTATTAAATATTTGTGGCCTTGAGGTTCCCACGTATCGCAAGACATGTGCGAGACACGTGATTCGTCTAGCGATATGAGGAAACCTTATATGGAAATTTTAATTACAGCCCCCATTTTGTCTCCCATTGCCGCGACACCGAGATGTCTCATGCGATACGGGGTGTATTGTGCTAGATTTAAAATCATAAATGGAACTTAGATTGGAGATTTAAAGGAGAAAACGCGTGAGGGCATCTTGTTCATGAGATATAAGGTTGCAAAATTGGTCAGGCTAACCCGAAACCCGACTTGTCCATCCCGTAGTTTGGTCGGGTTGGGCAGACCAAACTTGGGCTTGGGTAGAGTTTGGTCACACATGACAGGGTCCAACATAATTTCGGACCGAGTTTGGACATAGGCTGAAAAAACCTGAACCTGGCCCGGTCCAACCTTAATATATATTATTCATTAATAGGCCCAGCCTGGCCCAGCTCGAATATATAATAATCATTAATAGGCATAGCCCGACTTGGAAAAAAATATTAAGTAATACTTAATTTCATATTGCAAAGAGTAAGTTTTTAACTCAAAATTATGTCTTAGATTATGA
>JAOXJP010235147.1:0-10051 GCA_025762735.1 Platanus orientalis
GATCGATATAACGTATTTTCAAGATTCATGTTTAAGGTTTGAGTAGTTTATTAAGGCCGGCTCTCAACCTGACGCCAAAGTTCCTTCCATAGTTTGGAATTTAATCCTGCCACTGCATTCGAGGATGTTCCTTTTGTATCTTAATCAGTTTATAAACTGATTAGGCTGTCAATTTGCCAGATGGAGTTTTGGACCAAATGAGAGTGTCTTCATGGTACTGCATTCCTTGACCGAGATGAACCCTCAATATTGCATCTGCTATGAAAGGATGGAAAATTTATCTAATTGCCTCTTGGTTCCAAGTTCTTGAATTTGATTGAATCAACTCATTTACTTCCAGGAAAGGGGCTTTATTAGAATTTTCACCCACCATAAAAGTTGATATTCCTGGAACCCATGGATCCTCCCAAATGTGTATGCTCATCCCATTACCAACAACCCAACAAGCTCCCCCTTTCAGGGCATCTCTGCACTTCATAATATCCGTCCAAGTTCTTGATGCAGCCTTTGTACATTTTCCTTTCCAAAATAATTGATTGTGCAAATATTTAGCTTTGAGAAGTCAGGCCTATAAAGAAGGATTTTTTTATGAATCTCCATCCTAGCTAAGCAACCAAGGCTTTGTTGTCTACCTTTAGATCTCTGATACCCAATCCTCCACTGCATTTTTCTTGTTGAAAAATCTTCCAAGCTCAAGTATAGAAATGTCTGACATCTTCAAATAGCCCCACCAGAAATCCCTTTGTAAGTTGTTTAACATCTTACAAATGGACTTATGTATTAACTTAGTAGCCATGAAGTACACCGGGATAGATGATAATACAGACTTGATAAGTACTGTTCTCCTAGCATGTGATAGCATTTTGGCCTTCCACCCTTTAGTTTAGCTTGGAATTTTTGGATTAAAAATTTATGAGATTGTTGCTTTGTCCGATCTAATAGAAGGATCCTAAATACTTATCACTTTTCAACATGCTTTGAACCCCCATTGTTGCTGCTAGTTCAGTGCTTGTTTCTGAAGTGGTATTCCTGCTAAAATATATTGATGACTTGTCATAATTCACTTGCTGACATGACCAAGCTGCATATCTTTCCAATGCCACTTTGATTTTCACAAGTGATTCCCTGTTGGCTTTACCAAATAAAAGGAGGTCAACAGCGAACATTAAATGAGAGACCGAGAGAGCATACATGTTTATGTGTAGTCCTTGAAATTGGTGTTATGCCTCCATGTATAAAAAATTTTGGATAGGACTTCAGCACATAGAATAAATAAATAAGGGGACAATGTTAGCCTTACCTGATCCCTCTTGTTGATCTGAAAAAGCCTTCAGGAGTTCCATTAATAATGATGGAAAAGGAGGTAGTTATAACTCCGGCCATGATTAACTCCATGACTTTTTCGTTAAAACCTAATTTTAGCAATGATGATTGGAAAAGCTCCACTCCACCCTGTCATAGGCTTTTGACAAATCAATTTTAAGTGCAAAGGCACCTTTTCTTCCCTTCATTTTTCCCATCGAGTGAAAGAGCACATGTGCTAGAATAATGTTATCACATGTGCTAGAACAATGTTATCTACAATCTAACAACCTGGAACAAATGCTCCTTGTGTTTGTGAGATTAATCTGTCCACTATAGGCCTAATTCAATTTGCTAATATTTATGCCACCAATTTATAAGCGACATTGCAAAGGGAAATGGGCCTATAATCTACCATCATTTCATTAATTTGTTTTTTCATAACCAAAGCTATGTATATATGATTTGCAGTCGGTGGATAGCTTCGGTTCCGAAAACAACCTAGGAAAAATTTAACATCCTCCCATGTTAGTTCCCAACACTTTGGGTAAAATAGAGCTGGAATACCATCTGAGCCTCGGGCCTTTAAAGGACCCATAGAGCATAACACATCCTCTACCTCCTCTGCTGTGGGGATTCTCATGATGAGTTCATTTTCTTCCATAGAGCACGGTATTCAGTAATCACAAAATCACTTGGCATTGGAGTTGGGCTATAAGCAGCGCTTATCAATCTCTGTAGGCTCTTCCATCAACTCTCCACTCTGTGTTCTTATTCTGCTTATCTTGTTCTTTCTTCTTCTGTTAAGGGTGAAAATGTGAAAAAAACCAGTATTCATATCTCCTTCCTTCATCCAAGAGACTCTGTACCACTGCAACCAATATGATTCCTTGTATTTTAATAGCTCATCGTATCGATGTGCTAATTCTTTTTCCTCTAGTCGATTCTCCTCAAATGGTGATTCTGCTTGTATGTGATTTAATCTTTCCTGAATTTGGATAAGTTCTTGTTGGAATTTCCAAAACATTGTTTGCTCCACTCCTTAATTTTTATTCTTGTAGTCATCCAATTTTTCCATCAAGTTACCCAGAATATTTTTGTTCCAAGATGAACTCAAGGCTTCAAGAAAATTTTCATGTGATAACCACATTGCCTTGAATTGGAATGGGGCACTTTTATATCTTTTTTTTGTTTTTCCAAATTTAGGAGAATAGGATAGTTATCACTTTTGATCGCCAGTAGGTGCAGCACCGGTGCATCTGGAAATTTGAGGTGCCATTGACCTCACCTGCTAATGCCCAGTCCAACCTTTCCTTGATTAAAAATTATGGTCTTCTCTTGTTGGACCATGTGTACGCTGGTCCTGAGTAACCCAGATCCAAAAGACCACATTAATTAATCATATTCTTAAAGTCTTCAATGCTTCGATTCGGTGCTCCATTCCCTCCATATTTTTCCGTTGATTCATTAACTGCATTAAAGTCGCCAATACAACACCATGGAGATGAATTGGAATCAGCAAAGTCTTTAAGCTCAGACCATATTAACATTTTATTTGCTCTTTTTGGGCAACCAGATACACGTGACTGAGATTGCAATAAATTTGAAATTCTTGCAATAATAAAATTATCTGTTCTGGCAAGTCTTCCCATTTACTTCTTATCTTTCTTTGTGATTCCAGTCACAGTGGAAAAAAGAATTGAGCTTCTTTTGGGAAAAGGAAAAGAGGGGAAAGGGATGCCTCTTGTGGCATGGAATGAAATCTGCAAACCCAAGAAGCATGGTGGCCTGGGTATTAGTAAAATCCGTGATGTTAACAAAGCATTGCTCTCCAAATGGCTTTGGAGGTTCGGCTTTGAAAGAGATAACTTATGGCTCCAAGTCATTACTAATAAATATGGCATAATCAGTGATTGAGAGGCTAGGACTTCTTCTCTTCCTTATGGGTGCAGTTGCTGGAAAGCCATTATGAATATAGTTGATGAATTTAGATCGGGAATCAGATTTGAGATTGGATCTGGAATAAGAATCTGTTTCTGGAAAGACCTATGGTATACAAATAGACCTCTTATGGTGGAGTTGGCATCTAAGGAGGCTAAAGTGGCAAATTGTTGGGTCCCCACCGAGGAGGGAGGAGCTTGGAATGTTGTGTTGCACCGAAGATTAAATGATTAGTAGATTGCTAACATAACTAATCTTATTGGGTTTGTCGACCCTTTTCAGCCATGACCTAAGATTGAGGATGCTATCAGATGGATCCATGCCAAAGATGGGAACTATTTTGTTAAGTCCTATAGAAAGACGCAATGGTAGGTGATCACACCTGATTTGCTGTGGAGGAAAACATCGAAGTTGAATATCCCCTCAAAAGTTACATTCTTTATATTTACTTGTGAGAAGGGCCGTCGCCCTACTCTAGATGTTTTACAGCACCGTGGTTTGATCCTTCCCAATGCATGCCACTTGTGCCTACATGATGCAGAAAGCATTGATCATATTTTCATTTATTTCCCCTTTTGCTTATGAGGTTTGGACCATGTTCTTCAGAAAAATTGGTCTTTCTTGGGTATTCCAGAAGGGAGTGGACATGCTTTTACATTCTTGGGATATCTGGAATACATCAAGGAAATGAAGAACTCTTTGGAATTTCGTTTGTCCTGTAGTCTGTTGGGCGATTTGGCTTGAATGGAATCAAAGAGTGTTTAAGGGTTATTGTGAGCTGGCTTTTAGTGTGTTCTCTAAGGCGAAGGACTTGATTTGTTTTGGGGGCTTAAGGTGCAAACATTTGGGGGAATATTCGATGACAAATACCAAAGAGAGTTGGGGAAATCTTTTCTTATGTAACAAATTTCTTGTTTTGCTTGTGTATCTCTTGGTATTTATCATTCCTTCATTTTTAATGAAATTTCGAATATCAAAAAAAAAAATGATCCCATAACAACCACAACCCTCCCGATTAACCCATAGTTGGCACAATGCATGAATTTGTAATCCAATTCTAGTGATGATTCGACTTGATTTCACTTTGTTGAGCTTTGTTTTGGCAAGGAATAGTATGTTCACTTGGGTTAACTTGAGCAGTGCCTTAATAGTTCGGATTGTCAGGTCACTGCCCCCACCCTTGCAGCTGTTCTGGGTCAGCCGCCACCACCCTTAGATGTTCTTCATTTGCCATCAGTCTGTCAACCAATTTCATTCCCTTCCATTTAACCTTTCCACTGTATCTTGTTTACTGCCTTGGATTTATTTTACAAGAGAATTTACTTTAAGGATCCCTTTTATTTCCTGGTTGTTCAAAGTAATTAGCTCTCAATTTTCCCCAATATTTATTGTAGTTCAATCCCTTATCATAGTCCGGGAAAGCCAAGTCCACATGTGTTGATACCAACGTCTGGTTTATTTCAAAGCCCGTATCACCATATGGCTCCACCATTTCAAAATATTTAATTCCAACATCATTATTAAGTTGGATTTTCAGCCTGTGCATCTTATCCACTATTGGATTTTTTTCAATAGCCAAGGCCTCTTCACATCCATCCAATTGTATATGGTTAACAATAACACCAATTGTAGGGCCCACATCTTTGACCTCCTTTAAGGTATTAATTGTCGTGCTAGGTGAACTTTCTTCATGAACCAGAATCAAGGAGCCAATGTTTGAAGAGCTACCGACTTTTGAGGTTGAGATGGGGCCCACGTCCTTGACTTCCTTCAAGGTTGTCATGCTAGTTGCTCTTTCCTCATGAGAAGGACTCAAGTAACCAACGTATGATGACCTGGCCACTATTGAGGTTTCAAGAGTTTGATTTTTTTTCAAACTCTTGAGTAGTCATAACTGAAGATTTTGGCCGTTCATCACTTTCCTTATTGAAGTACATCTTTCTTTGAAGGATTTGGTTTGTAACCATTGTCACAATAGCATCACTTGGTTGATTTTTATAAGGAATCTCAATATGCCTATTAAAGCCATGCCGCATGGATTGGGAAGGAGGCATTAATTTAGGGGATCGTGGAGCATACCTTCCATAACCTCCAATCAGTAATTCAGGACTATTTCTGACTCCATTCCACATCAGCTACTGTCTGTCACTCCTTCCTTCCTCCCTACTCGCCGGTAACTTCGGGGATGAAGTTTCTGAGGCTGCTGATGAGCTCCCTCAACATTATTTTGTCCCATGATTTCTTTTTCTCTATGCTTCCTCTATCGTCTGCAACAAGCAATGAATTGAACTTAGGCTCAAGCAAGTTTAGAAGCTTTCTGTGCAGGAATTCTGCATAATCATTGACAATACTGAGACAAAATTCTTGTAGTTTGAAGCATGATTTTTGTGCATGCCCAATTATGCTTTAAAAAAAAAACAGAATCTTGGTAGCCTCTCGTACTTCACTGTGACTTTCGAGTTCTTGTTGATCTTGGTCATGTCAATTGACTTCGTGAGAGGTTTTGTAATCTCAATCACCACCCTTAGTCGAAAAAACTTACTCCATTTCCTGCTTTCTCCATGAATTAGAGGGAGAGGTTTGACAAGTACTCAACAGGTAGTCCATGGAATTGGACCCATATTTCTATTTGCTCAAATGAATATTTCCCTAGATCCATGTTTGGTGTGCACTGTTGAAGTAATATAAGATCATTATTGAATGACCATGGAGCCTACATCAAGATTCTTTCCAAACCTGCTTGATCTTCAAATCTTAAGAGGACTACCCCATTATAAAACTAAGAGATTTTGACTGCGCAAAGATGCCCCATGAGCTTTGGAGTGATTTCTTAAGACCAATTATATTAACAACTCGATCTGAAATCACCTTCGCCACAAGATAATATTGTTGAAACATTAGAGTGTGGCAAGAAAGTGATTTAACAAGACATGAGAAGACGACGAAGCTAGACCCCTGCTAACATCAGTGTTGGTACGGCTGACGTCAGCAGGTCGACTGTGTGTCAGAGGTGGACAGAACCAGATCTCAAATCATCTCGAATAATGGGGATTTTTGGTGATTTAAAGAAAAATTGAAGTCTCCAAGGTGGTTTTTCAAAGGGTTTTCTTCAACAACTCAAAAACCAACCGTTTTTAAAATTTGTTGATTTTTCTCACACGAGGGATTCTTGTTTCAATTGCTTGAAAAAGAGTGGCCATTTTTTGTAGGGGAATGTTTTGAGATAAGTTTCATGAAGTTTGGAGAAGAATTGAGAGAGATCTTTCATTTCTCTCCCCTGTCAGTGTCACCTGAGTCATGAACAAGTATGGTACACATTCGAACCTAGGGTTTGATGTTTGTGCTGCTGGAAACTTATTGATCTTGTTGTGAAAGTTAGATCTCATGACCTGATCATGCTGTTGGGGACCTCTACAACTTGTGTCCCTTTATGTTCTCTAGTATCCCCTCGTATTCTGCTACACCAGATGAGTGGTTCTCTGTATTAAAGTGTTATTGTTCTTTGTTTGTTCTTGGTTTGTGATCTGTGATTGAGTTTCATCATGTTTGAAGTGAACTAGACATCCAACTTGAAAGAAAGTGAAATGGGTACACTTGGGGGTGTGGTAACTGAATCCCCCAACACACCAATTACTACAATTAAATTTGACAGTACTAATTACCTTACGTGATTAAAATTGGTCCTCATTCATATTCAGGGCAGAGATAAGGAGGAATATTTAACAGGAGAAGCAAAGAAGCCTTCCAAGGATGATCCAAAGTTTAAAAACTGGAAGACAGAAAATACGATGGTTAGAAGATGGTTATTGGGTTCGATGAGACCGGAAATTAATGATCATTATCTGTTCTTGGAAACAGCACATCAAATCTGTGATTCTTTAGCTAAAGTCTGTTCTGAAATTAAACACAACGAAAGTGTTTGACCTTAGGCAACAGATTGCCCAATTTAAACAGGGAGATAAGCCTCTTGTGATCTATTATTCAACTCTTAAGAAAATGTGGGAGGAGTTACCAGAAGCATGTAGAGGAGATTCGGGCCTTTGAGTTTCTAGCAATACTAAATCTTGATTATGAGCATATCAAGGTGTAAGTCCTCAATATGGGTCATCCTCTTACTTTGAATGAAGTTTATACTCATATTAACCATGAAGAAGGCCGACGTGGAGTTATGACTCCTACCTCTTCCATCGAGAAATCTGCATTAGTTTCGAGTTCATCCGGAGGGAGTCGTGGTAGTTTTATGGGCCATGGTCATAAGGGTAAATCTACCAACTCATCTGATGATCGAGACCACCTAAAATGTGAGCACTGTGGTCGCTTTAGATATACCAAAGATTAGTGTTTAGATCTTCATGGACGCCCATCAGACTTGGCTCCTTAATCTTCTTCCCATGGTGGATTCAGTACTGGTAGAGGAGGTGGTCATCTTAGTGGACAAAGACCTAGTACCCACTTAGTCACTTTTTCACCCACAAAGTTACCTACTATGTCTCCTGCTTCTTTAGATATTGGTGCTCCATCCAATGATGAGATTGTAGCTTTTCAACATTTAATTTCTCAGCTTGATTATTCTTCAACAGCTCCCACATCGTCCTACGCCCAGTCAAATACATCTGCATCTGCCTTGTCTGCCTTAGTTACCACTCTACAGTGTTCCTGGATCATTGATTCAGGGGCCTCCCACCATATACCTAGTATGTCCTATTTATTCACTTCATATTGGGTTTATTCTAGTAAAGATAAAGTCTGCATAGCTTATGGTTCTTTTTCCTCTGTCACTGGTCAAGGGGACATCCTTGCCACCATGGTTCCAAATTTCGGCGAAATTTCAAAAATTTTTGGAGGGTCAAAACAAAAATCACAGGAAATTTATTTTTTCCCAAATTTCGTAAAAATTTCAGATAAAATTTTGATATTTTGGGAAATATACCGAAATTTCATGTACAATCGTGTCTAAATCACGTGAAATAAAGAAGAAGATAAGGAAAATGAAGAGAAGGGGGGAAAAAAAGAGGATGAGGAAGAAGAAGAAACTGAAAAGAGGGGAAGAAAAAAAAAACCCTTACCAGAACTATCACCGGTGCCGGACATTGCCATCAAGCTTTTCATTGTTTGTCGCTAAAGGTAAATCGCAAACCCTTTTTCCCTCTCCATCTCCTGTTCCCTCTTTTCTTTTTCTTTTTCTTTTTCTTTTTTTTTCTTTTTTTTTTTTTTTTTGCTTCACTCGTTCAGTCGACGATGAGTGAAAAAGGGGGTTTTGTATTAGCCTTTTAGGGAAAGGATCTGTTGAATCCAAAACAGTATGCTCCTTCATGTCCCCACACCACAAGCTGACATGTGATGGTTTTTTGAACTTGTGCCTCTTTTGAATTGGTTGAAACACTTTTCTTTTTCATATGAAAACTGTTTTTACAGTTTTAACCCTGTATAGTTCACCTTTTGTGTCCAAGGACATGGGCTGGACATATTGTTTTGGTGCAGCAAATCCTTTCTCTTATTATTTTTATCACCCTCCTATAACTCTGTGCATTTACCATGATACCCTTATAAAACATGTAATTTTATATATTTATCAAGATTCCTTTTAAAATGTGTAACTTTTATAATCACTCATACATATACATATTTATCTTATTTTTTTACAAAAATACACCTAATTAACCTTACCACATTAGTTTTTTTAAAAACATATCTTTTATATATGTATCGAAATTTTCTAAAAAAATTCAATATTTCGAAATGAAATATCGAAATTTCCCCAAAATTTTCGTAAACCTTTTGAGCGAAATATTCTTTAAAATCGAAATTTTGAACCATGCTTGCCACCTCAAATTTAAGTCTAACCTCCATTCTTCATGTTCCAAACTTTGCTTTGAACTTATTGTCTATTATTAGCCATCTCACCAAAAATCTTAATTGTTATGTTCTATTTTTTCCTTCCTACTGTGTATTTCAAGACATGGCGACGAAGAAGACGATTGGTTTGGGGCATGAGAATGATGGTTTCTACATTTTGGACTCCAACCCACCAATAGTTACTTCTACAATAAATAGGAACATATCTTCGTCCACATCAAATGAGTTGTTTAAATGACATTGTTGACTTCCTCAAGAAGATATTTCCTCATTTTTCAATTTTTAAGTCTGTTATTTCTTGTGAACCTTGCCAATTGGCAAAGCATTGTAGGTCTATTTATCCAGTCAATAAGAATAATAAAATTTTAGTTCCATTTTCAATTGTACATTCTGATGTGTGGGGTCCTTCTATTACTTTGTTTGGTTTTAAGTATTTTGTGACTTTTGTATATGACTGTTCTAGAGCCACATGGCTTTATTTGTTGAAAAATAAAAGTGATGTGAGTATTGTATTCAAGTCTTTCTATGCTATGATATATACTTAATTTAACACCAAACCCCAAGTTTTGAGATTTAACAATGGAGGGGAGTACCTTTCTCATGACTTGTCTTCTTTTTTTGATGAGTCTAGTATTGTGCACCAGACCACATGCTGATGCAACATGCGTGTAGGTTAGTGGGTGTTGTGCTTAGGAGATAGGAATAAAATTGTTAAAGTAATAAAGAAAATAAACTAGATTCCTACTCACATGCCCACATGCTAATTCGGAAGATTCTTTAATTCATAAGCTTGCAAAGGACTAGGGCTCACAAAGTAATAAACAAGTAAAGGACTCAAGCAATTATGTTAGAGACTCAAAACTAAATTTAGGAGCAAAATGTGATGGGTTGCTGGTGACAAAAATCTGATGCTATAGAGAGTTTGTAGAGTGATCAAATATGACAATAATAA